>JABEVN020004091.1:0-15584 GCA_013146195.2 Codonopsis lanceolata | reverse complement strand
ATACATCTTTGGCTCCATCCCTATAATTTTTTTATTCTTTTTAAATTTATATATATCATCGAATAAACATTATTCAAACTTCATTAATTCCTTGTTACATTAATACAATCATCATTTGATCATGGGGCCTATAAATATCCCACTTACAACTATCCTAAAAGGTACACTTTCATACACACACTAAAACTCTATCCAATTGTCTTTGAGACTTGACTCTTACTCTCACACTAGAGTGGTTTCGTGGGACCTTGCCTTGCATTCCTACTACGGTGTTATTTGCATTTGACCAACCATACAATCCAACATAATCCCCGAATATCACATTCAACGTCCAGGCAGACTACTAAGTTTTGCATCGGTTTGGTTCCGTTGCCAAGCGAAAACAATTTCCTATTTATTTTCAAGAGACGACCTCTCTCACACACACATGGCAAACGCTAAGAAAAAACCAATGGAAGCTGCCGAGTCACCGGAGGACAACATGACTAGGAACCAACCAGCATTTGGGCTATGAGTGCCTGTTTCGACACGTGCCCGTTCTTGCGAGGGTGGTCTCAAAACTTCGGCGTGGAATACTGTCGTCTCATTGTGGACTCAAAAATGTGTTTAGAGTCACCACCTCTATTTTGTGGATTAGAAAAAACCAAATATACCAAAAAATATATGGGAGGCTTAATTTAATTTAAGAGGTTAGACACACAACTCACCCTTTCGGTCTCAAAATGGGTTTTTTAGCTAAACATGTTCTTTTTATATCCAAATAAAACATTTATATATATAGATATATATATGTGCGATAGGAAAAGAAAAGGAAAACTTGTAACATACATTTTAGATTTGCAATAAAAGCATATATAAATTAGGCTATAATAACAACTTATTTTATAGTTGTTTAGTAATAAAAATTGACATAATGAATTATTTTATATTATATTATGATTATCATATTATTGGACAAAAATAAAAAATAGTACCTATCTCTTGAAGCGTGAGGGTTTATACTTGGGACAACTTTGCTTAGCGAGGCATTTAGGTGTGCTTCCTGTTCTTTCAGGGAAAGGAAGTGTTTGTTTGTTTGTTGTTGTTGTTGTTTTGTTGTTGTTGTTGTTGTTGTTGTTGTTGTGTTGAAATTTGGGCGTAATTGCTTATATTTGTTGCTTTTTACCTTGGAATTTGGGCGGCGTAATTGCTTATTGATCGATGTCATATTTTAATTATTTTCCTTGCATGCGGACAAGACTATTGTAGAATAGTTTTAGGAAGCAAGGGTCGAACCCACGAGACAAGAAGATCGCGATAGCACAGATTATCGGTAGCAATTTATTAAACTAAGGGGTTTTATATTGATTTTATAAACTAATTATTATTCGATGTTAACTAATTAGCGGCAATCACAATTTATAGAAGATCATATAATTGGATGGAAATCTAGGATTAGGGTTTCACTTGTATCCTCGTAATTTCAATAAAGTATCATTCAATCTCTTGGGTTCGTTCACAAAATATAGATATAACTTGTTGAATTACCGTTCAGTCTCTATCTTCAAATAATCCATCCATTCTATATCCTAAGCATAAGAAGATAAGATCTAACTGTCACTTAGGTCATATATGGAACCTGACCCTAACTTATCACTCTCGTGCATCGATATGTTCAATTTATTATTGTGATGGTGAGCGATTAATACGACATATACACATTGATCATGCGATTATCCGCACCTCTAGGCCTTTATTATTCACAATTACATTCATTTTTTCAAAGTGAAATAATATAGGGATTGATAAACACCACAATCAACAAGAATTGATTGAATAAAAATATAATTAAAGCATAGATTCGATACAAGTTACCTCCCAACTCCTAGATTAATGGGTGATTAGTTCATCCTTGAAGATGAACAACACATGGAGATGATAGAATACATGAATCAATCTTCAATACTTGTAATTACAACAACTAATTATGTTATACACACTAAATCCTATTCTAAAGCTATAGAAAACTACTTTCTCGCCGTCCTCAAGCTTTGGCTACCGACCTCTATTTATACCATGGACTTGTTGAGGGATTAGGTCTTCCAGCTTGGTGTGAAAACTCACGAAATTACGTTCTGACCACCTTGCGGCTGCAAGGTAAGAGGCACCTTGTGTCCGCAAGGTCCTTCATATATCCGGGGCACAAACTCTGATCACACTGCCTACTTTGCGGAGGTAAGGTAAGATACACCTTGCGGCCGCAAGGTGTCCAGCCTTGTCTTCTGCTCTTTATTCTTCAATTTACACTCTGACCCCTTTTTGGAATTTTCACCAAAAAGCCTTATAATCTGTATAATTTCACCTAAAACCATGAAACTCATGAAATCACTGAAAAACATACATCAGTAGCCAAAAGCCTCGTGGAATTAATTTCTTCAATTTCTTCAAACAGAGATTTTAAAATCTCTACTTCTTCTTCTTCATTAATTTCTTCCTCTACTTTTTCTATTTTATCAGAATTAATTTCCGATTCTAATTATTTCTCCATGTTATCTTTATCTTTATTTTTAAGAGCTTCTAATTTTTCTCTTGCTTGTCTTTCTTCTTCTTTTTCTATTTCTCTTTCTATCTCTTCAATGTCAATTGTTATGGGAGGTATAGGTCTATCATCATAAACTATAAATACATCTTTCTCATAGTCGTCATCTTCATTATTTTCCTTAAACGTTTGAGTTGTTAATTTTTCAATTTCGTCTATGGAGAAACATGCATTTATGTCACTTGGTCTATTCATGGCATCAAAAACAGAGATTTCAACAGTTTCACCTAGGATTGACATTGTAAGTTTACCATTTTTCACATTTATCATAGTATTGGCAGTGGCCATAAAAGGTCTGCCTAACAAGATAGGAACTTCATTATTTGTGAAAATTTTCCTTTCCATCTCTAGAACCACAAAGTCAACTGGAATGATTAGTTTATCAACCTGAACGAGGATGTTTTCCACTATACCCAAAGGATGTGTAATGGAACGATCAGCTAATTGCAATTGCATATTAGTGGGTTTTAGTTCTCCTAATCCCAATTGTTTGTAGACCGCAAAAGGCATCAAGTTAATACTTGCTCCTAGATCTAGCATGGCTTTCATCTTTTTAGAGCTTCCCAAAGAGACTTGGATATTAAAGCTACCAGGATCTTTTAACTTAGGGGGAAGTTCGGGTTGTAAAACAGCACTTACGTTTTCAGAAACAATAATTTTCTCATTGTTTTCAAACTTGTGTTTCTTAGAGTGAAGATCTTTGAAAAACTTGGCATAGGCTGGAATATTTTTAATAACATTAAGCAAAGGAAGGTTAACATTTACTTTGGATAACATATTATAAATTTCCGAAAATTGTTTGTCCATTCGGTTTTTCATAAGTCTTCTTGGGAACGGAATTGGAGGAACATATGGTGGTGGAGCCACATAAGGTTTCTCTTCTTCTTGTTCTATCTCTTTTTCTACTTCTACTTGATTTTCATTATTTTGAACTTCTACTTGATTTTATTTATTTTGGACTTCTACTTCTACTTTTTTTTCTTTGTTTTGGACTTCTACTTCTACTTCTTTATTAATTGTTTGATTATTCTCATTATTGTTTTTTTCAACTTCTTTTTCAGAATTATCTACTTCATCAGGCATATTAGAAGATTGAACATGATCACTTACCTCTTCTCCTATTACTTTACCGCTTCGCAAAATAGTGATAGATTTTGCTTGCTCGGTTTGGCCAGGGAACTTCCCTTCTTCTCTTTTTTCGGCATCAGATTTTTCCATTTGATTCTTCAAATTTTCAACTTCTTCCAACAAATATTTTATCAGGACAGCTTGACCTTTACTTGTTCCATCTTGTTTTGGAACTTCTTTAATTCTCAATTGACCTTGATTTTTAAATTGTTGAGGTTGTGGTTGTTGAGGCTGAAATTGTTGAGGTTGTAGAGATTTATTTCCTCCCTAAGAGAAATTAGGATGATTCCTCCAACCAGGATTATATGTGTTTGAGTAGGGATCATTCCTTGGTCTTTGTGGGTATACGTTCATGGCATTAGCCTTTTCAGCATACATAGCACTTGATGGACAAAAATTAGTAGCATGAGAATATAATCCACATAAAGCACATGCTTCTTGAATTGGCCAATTTTCAAATTGAGCTTGTGTATCTTTTTTTTTTCTTGAACTTGATATAAACTTCTACTTTTATCTCTAGCACTTTTCTGTTGAGAATTTATGCTTAACATCTCAAATAATTCCTCTAGTGCTTCTGGTGTCATTCTATTAATAGAACCACCAGCTGCACTATCAACCATAGTTTGTAGACCTGGCGAAAGACCATGATAAAATTGAAGTACTAACACATGTTGAGCTAGATTATGATGGGGGCACATAATAAGCAAATTTTTAAATCTATCCCAAGACTCATGGAATGTTTCACCTGGTTCATTTTGGAATGACATGATTTGTTTTCTATATTCAGTAAGAGATGCATGCTTATAGTATTTACTCATAAACAAATCATAAAGTTGAGCCCAAGTATAAACACTACTAGGTGTTAGATTCATAAACCATCTCTTTACCAATTCTTTTAATGCACTTGGAAAGTATTTCATTTTTACTTGGTCTTCAGTCAACCCTCCTAAAGGAAAAGTACTCATCATATATTCATAGTCTCTTAGGAAACTTACAGGATCTTCGTTTAGCATTCCATGAAAGGAAGGTATAGCATTAAAATAATGACCTTTTAATTCGAAATTCCTTACTGCTCCGGTAAGACTAGGCATGATGTTACTACATTTAATGAAGGTCTACTGAAATCATTAATAGTTCTTTGATTTACGAGTACTTCCATATTTCTTCTAGTAGGTTCTTCTCTTTGATTTGCATTAACCGGGCGAACCGGATTTTCAGGATTTTGATTAATATTATCCATTGGAGGATCAACCAGAGGATCCTTTTGATTCAATTGTTCTTGATTATCAGGCTGGGTTGCTAGATTTTCAAGCTCTTCTTGATTCCTTCTAATATTATTTATATCTTGATTCAGTTCTACCAGTTGAGGATTCAAAGATCTACGACCGTGCATAAAATAAATAAAGAAATTTTAAAACAACTAACTATTTAAAACAAATAAAATAAAATCTTTTTGTATTTTTATTTTTTCTAAACACTAAAAACTGAAATTAAATTAAAATTACGTTACCAACAAACTAACTATGTAAACTAGCTTGTCCCCGGCAACGGCGCCAAAAACTTGATCGATGTCTTATTTTAATTATTTTCCTTGCAAGTGGACAAGACTATTGGAGAATAGTTTTGGGAAGCAAGGGTCGAACCACAGAGACAAGAAGATCACAGATAGTACGATTTATTGATAGCAATTATTAATCTAATGACGTTTTTATATTGATTTTAATCTAAACTAATTATTATTATTTTTCAGGTGTTTAACTAATTAGCAGCAATTACAGGTTATGAAGATCGTATGGTGGATGGAAATGGTCTCACTTATATCTCCTCTATACTTATTTTAATAAATTATCATTCAATCTCTTGGGTTCGTTCACAAAATATAGATATAGCCTGTTAAATTACCGTTCAGTCTCCATCTTCAAATAATTCATCCATTCTATATCCTAGGCACAAGAACATATGATCTAACTGTCACTTAGGTCATATATGGAACCTGACCCTAACTTATCACTCTCGTGCATCGATAGGTCCAATTTATTGTGATGGTGAGCCGATTAATGCGACATATGCACATTGATCATGCAGTTATCCGCACCTCTAGTCCTTTATTATTCACGATTACATTCATTTGTTCAAAGTGAAATAATATAGGGATTGATAAACACTACAATCAACAAGAA
Organism: Codonopsis lanceolata; assembly: GCA_013146195.2. Lineage (NCBI taxonomy): Eukaryota > Viridiplantae > Streptophyta > Magnoliopsida > Asterales > Campanulaceae > Codonopsis > Codonopsis lanceolata. Next base: position 9,698 of record JABEVN020004091.1, on the reverse strand, counting down.
TTGAATGAACATAAATATAAATTAAAGCATAGATTCGATACAAGTTACCTCCCTCCTCCTAGATTAATGGTAGATTAGTTCATCCTTAAAGATGAACAGCACATGGAGATGAATGAGTTCATGAATCGATCTTCAATACTTGTAATTACAACAACTAATTATGTTATACAACCTAAAATCTATTCTAAAGCTATAGAAAACTACTTTCTAGCCGTCTCCAGTCGTCCTATGCTCTGGCTACCGACCTCTATTTATACCATGGAGTTGTAGGGCAATCAGATCTCTTGTGAAAACGCAAATCCGAGTATTCTGACTACCTTGCGGTTGCAAGGTATAAGGCACCTTGCGACCGCAAGGTCCTTGGTTTCTTCAGGGTTGAGTTCTGGTGTTTTTGTCCACCTTGCGGAGGCAAGGTCTACTGCACCTTGCGACCGCAAGGTTCCCAGCTTGGCCATCTTCTTTTCTTCTTCACTTTTACACTTTGACCCCTTCTCGAAATTTTCACCAAAAATCCTTATAATTTGCATACTTTCACCTAAAACCCTAAAACTCACAAAATCACTAGAAAACACATATCAGTAGCCAAAAGCCTCGTGAAATAGCTCAATTTAAGTCATAGAAGCATAGTAAATCGACGTATAAAATACATCGATCACGTGCCACAACCTATTTTTTTCCAAAGAATATCTTCCTTTCTCATGTTTTATCTGACAAGATTACTCTTGGTCATAGAAGAGCATTCTCGCATTATAAGGCATACTCCCCTCTCAATCCTGTCAAGACACGTTGCTAATTGGTTGAATGCTCGCTTTATGGAAATAAGCGAAGATCTCGAGAGTTCTGGTTTGGCAATCACTGGGTTTACGATAAGAGTTTCAGTATGTATATGGTCTTAGAGCTCAGGAGGCATGTGGAGTTGACGAAGCGGGGCCCCATAATGCTCCCCCAAGACTGAGTAATGCAGATCGACATAGCAATTCCAAGCGGAGTTATGTCGCCGGTCTAATTAACATTGCCAGGAGAAGTAATGCAAGGCGCGGTGCGTTGCCGGTCCGAGTAATACTATTTTGCTTGATAATGGAGGTGATGATGATCAAGAGGAGAGTTTAGAGCATTCTAATCCTGATGATGTTGGGACATCTACTGCACCTCGTAGGAGTGCATGGGCCCGACTAGGATGTCACAGGCATTGAAGAGAAAGTTTGGAAGTGGGGGAGGGTTAATGACCCTTCCCGAGGTTTTGGTGTTCAACTGGCATCTTGGGGTCGTTAATGACTACCTTAATGTCCTTGATGCGTATTCCTTGGTTGCACTTGTGGACCTTCAGAATTATATTTTATTGTTTTAATATGTATTAGCTCCGTAGTGGGTTTTCCTTGCTGGTCAAGAATGATTGTAACACTTTGTTGTAATATAATGGAATATCGAACTTTTGTACATATGAGATCACTTCCGAAGGCTGCCTACGTTCCTCAGTTTGAGGCTCAGGTCGACGTAGTTTTGTCTTAGATGGCAAAACTTTTTGCTGATGTTTATGTCAAAAACTGTTATGCTGTAGACTGTATGTTGGAGACTTTCTACTGGAGATTTCTCTCTCTCTCTCTCTCTCTCTCTCTTCTTTTCTCCTGTTTTTTTTATTGCTTCAACTTTTTCCTAGGCTACCCCTTTGGGTTTTCAACCTAGCGAGCCCTTATTTCTCCTTGTATATCTTTTTTTTTTTCAATGCTCTAACTTTTGCCTAGGTCGCTCTTTCGGGTTTTCAACCTAGCGAGCTGAAAAAAGAGATAGTAACTTTGTCATTTAGGCACATCCTGGCCTATGGATAGTACCGCTTGAGCTTGTCCACGTTGAAGGGCTGAACGAGATCTTCCCCATCTTCATTTGTAAGGAAAACGATGCCTCCCGACTGCATCTGTTTTACGATATATGGTCCCATCCATTGAGACTTCTATTTTCCCCTATTGTCCACATAACTAGGGGTTTTTTTTGTAATACTAGATCTCCTACTTGAATGCTTCGGCCTTTGACCATTTTGTTGAATGCTCGAGCTACTCTTCTTTGGTATGCTCGAGTGTGCTCCAAGGCTAGTAACTTTCATTCATCTAACAGAGCTAACTCATCATAGTGCTGCTTGATCCAGTTGACCTCGACTATTTTGGCTTCCATCATCACCCTTAATGATGGGAGCTCAATTTCAATAGGTAGCACTGCTTCCATGCCATAGGCTAGGGAATATGGCGTAGCCCCTATAGGTGTGCGAACTGATGTACGGTAGCCCCAGAGTGCTAATGGAAATTTTTTAGGCCAGTCTCTTCCTATTTCAGCCATCTTTCTGATGATGTTCTCTAATGTTTTGTTAGCTGCTTTGACAGCTCCATTGGCCTGTGGCCAATATGGGGAAGACTTGTGTCGCTGCACTTTGAATGCATCGAGCAGTTGATTTACTTCTCCATCGAAATATGTACCGTTATTGGAGATCATTTCAAAAGGCACTCCTTAACGATATCTGATATTTGTTTTGATGAAGTCGGCCACTTTCTTGGCATTCGGTACTTTGTAGGAAGCAGCTTCTATCTATTTTGTGAAGTAGTCAACTGCTACTAGGACATATTAATGGCATTTGATCCTTTTGGGTGAACCTGACCTATGACATCGATTCCCCAAGTTGAGAAGGGCCAGGGAGCTGTGGATTATACAGTATATACGGGGGAACGTGTTGTAGATTGTCGAAGCGTTGGCATTTTTCGCAGTGACGCACCCACTGAATACAGTCAGTTTCTAGTGTACTCCAATAGTACCCTTATTGAATTTCTTTCATTGAAAGCATATGCTCGTTCATATGTGGTCCACAAGTACCAACATGTAGCTAGTCCATGACTCGTTCTGCTTTGGTCTGATCTATGTATAGCTGATTCAACCTTTGGTATTGCCTTTTATACAGGCTACGTCCACTAAAGAGAAATTACGATGCCCATCTTCGTAGAACGACCTTTCCTCTTTTGTCTAAACTTTTTGGATAATCTCATTTCTTGAGTGGATTCAAAATGTCTAAATATTAGGGCTCATTGACTTTGTCGAGAGATGTGTCGATTGTGAAGCAGTAGGCAGTAGTTACTTTTTTCCCAACCACAAATGGTTGGATGTTTATCTCTACTGGAACTTTGACCAACGAGGCTAATGTCGCTAAGGCATCAACAAATTGATTTCTATGCCGTGGCAAATAATGGAACGATGTTGACCCTCACAGGTTCTAGATTTGGTTGAGTCATCCTCTAACTCTACTGTACAGTCGCTAAAAAGTATGCGTACCGGTTAGTTTGATAACTGTCCTTAGAATCAAGGTTGTAATAGAATAGTTTAATGTTAGTTTCTCCAAAGGCGCGAACCAGTAGGCTTCAACAACAGCCATGAAAGCACATTTCACCAGGAGACTTTGAAGTCTACTCAGCTCAAGAACGAAGCTCAGCCAAACACGTGGATTTAGAATATATATTATTTGATCTAGATATTTTTAATATCTAGTCAAATAATATTCAAATTATTTTCATCATATTTCTCTCCAATGAAGTCAACCATGTCCTTATCTGACTCCAGACAGTTGTACAGAAAATCTGTCCACCCTGTTGTTTGAATCATGAAGTCTGAAGACATTACCTTTTTTTGGCTAAGAAGACTTTCAAGCTGTAACGCCTACAAGCTGCAACATTATTCAGTTTGGTATGACTGCCCCTGCAACACTGCATCTCTGATGACTGTCTTGTTGCACTCATCCTACAAAGCGCCGAAATGCATTCAATGTATTATAACGTTGGATACAACCTCCCCATCTCAATCCAACGGTCCTGAAGATCTCCTTTGGTATATGTTCAAACATTGAAGATCTGAACAACATACATCTCTTACGCATTCAATACTCAAGCTTCATCTTCAATACTCAAGCATTCAAGAGATCAAAGGACAAGAACTAACACTTCAACAAACTTCCTGAAGCTGCAGATCTACCAGTCACGACTCATTAACAGCTTCTTCTAGTTTGCAATTAATTGTTCTTTACTTTAGCACTTGAGAAAGGAATTATTCATTGATTGAGAGAGCAATTATTCATTGATTTTTTCTCTCATCATTAAACACTTGGTTGAAAAACTATTTTGTACACGATGCATTAGAGATCTTACTTTCTCAACTAGTGGATAAACAAGTGCACCTTTCAAAATCTAAAGCTAACCACTTTGGTAGTGGACGTAGTACTTTTCAAAGTACGAGCCACTTCTACATCCTTGCGTATTGTCTCGATTGAACTGTTTCTTTTTACCTTGTCTGAACTGCTTCTGTTCTACTGCTCTTACCTATTTAAGTCCGTTGTTGTACCATATTGCTAGCAGCAGCCTTCTCAACTGTTTTATCTCCCTTTATTTATTCTGATGTCCTAACTCTTCTTAAGAGTTAGTTATTTTTCAAAAGGAGAAAACACTTTGAAAAGAATTTTAAAGTATTTTCAAAAGTACAACTAGGCTATTCACCCCCCCTTCTAGCCTAGATTGAACCTATTTGGGACCAACAAACGAGATATCATTGAACTCTTTTGCTAGACTTGTCTAACGAGCATGATATAGTTCTACCTGGAGATCTTGTGTTTTCCATTTCCCTCCGACCTGATTTATAATTAGGGCGGAATCTCCAAAGACTTCTATTTTTCTTGCTCTTCGTTGAAGAGCTTCTTCTAAACCAGTGATGCAAGCTTCATACTTAGTAGTGTCGTTAGAACATTTGAATTCCAATCTTACGGCTAAAGGAATGTGAGAATCTACTGGATCAATTAGCAGTATTCCTATGTCAAAACCTCACTTGTTGGCAGCCTCATCAAAGAATATTTACCATTTGGTGTCATGATCTCTAATTTCCAAAACATCTTCATCTGGGAAACCTGGTTCCTTGACGTCTTCTGATTCTAATGGTAAATCGGCCAGATGATCTGCGATAACACTCCCTTTGATAGATTTGCGTGTGACGTATGTGATGTCAAACTTATTGAGTAAGAATGTGTAGACACCCCAATTTCGTACCCCTGATGAGTAACTGTGGCATGTGATATCAAGAACTGTTTAAACTTAACAAAATGTCAAGTTACAGGGTTGAAAATGCAAAAGGAAAAGTAGGATGCATGAATAGTGAACTGCAGGGGGGGAAAGTGTCAAAAATCAAAACTGGAATAGGAGCTTGGCGCCGCGCCACGTGTCCTTGGCGCTGCGCCCAAGGTGCTGTTTGGCCGCGCCAAGGTCTTCAATAGTGCCCGCTTCGTTAACGCATTGTACAAAATGTCAAGCGCGCGGTACAAGCCGATGAAGCACAGATCCAACTATAAATAGAGGTGCCCGGCTCCCCATTTCGACAGAGTTTTTCGACGTAGAGTTACTCTGCGTAATTTTTACGTCGAGTGCGATCAGTGAGCGAGCGATCCCTCCCCTCTCATAAAGCTTCCAAACCCTGTCCAAACTCCGCCAAAACACAATTCCAACCGATTAAAATGATCCTTAGCCCTTTTGTTAGGTATCCACTATATTTCCTCGGCCCAAAAACCATAAAGTAAGCCGTTACTCTGCCCGAGTAAATAGGTTGAAACCACCCTAAATAAGCCGCTATTCCGCCCAACCAAAAAGGCCAAAACCACCGAAACTAAAGCTGTCATTCTGCCTAAGTGAGTAAGCCAAAACCACCATATATAAGCCGTCACTCTGCCTAAATCACATCAGCAACAGCAACAAAAGTCTCCCTCTCCCGAGAAGGACAGAGCGAGCACAACCCGCTCTAAAAGGTAATAGCCTTTAAGGGCGTTTTTATTTATTTATTTATTTATTTACTTTATATAAAAGTTGTTATTTAAATCCGGCCCAATGTAGTCAATATAAGCCGTTGTGCTACCCGGATTAGATTAGGAAATAGTATGTAAAAGAGCAGTTATAATGACCAAATATTTTTAAATACATTTGTAATTATTGTAAGGAAATGGCTGCAAGTCCGTAAATAATGTAGCCACGGATGTATTTGTTTTATTTTCCTATCTTTTAATGTTTTATTTATTTGCTAAATAAATATAACAATAAGCATACTTTAGCCCAAAACTATTTTGAGACCGAAAGGGCGAGTTGGGTGCCTAGCACCTTCCCAACTCGTAACTTAGCCTCCGAACCCGCTTTTTATCTCTGGTTTTATTTTTATCTGGTTTTGCTTTATTTTTGCCTTAAAATAAAGATGGCGACTCTAAACTTTTTGGATCCAGTGGGGCCTCGCAACACTCCTTCTTTGCACTTTTCCGTTCTCCCCTAAAAAAAGGGAGAATAGAAATGGGAGGGTGATGTATTCTCATATCCTGATATCCTCTAAACAAGGGATAACTTGATGCGGGAAACCCAAAGCTCCTATAGTGATCCGAAACGGGCCATAAGGCTATTTTTAATAAAATCCATAGTGGGGGCGTCGCAATATCCTTTTTTGCACTTTTCCATTTTCCCCTAAAAAAGGGAAAATGAGAATGAAAGGGTAATGCATTCTCATATCCTGGTATCCCCTAAAAAAGGGATAACTTGATGTGGGAAACTACAAGTTCCCATATTGGATCAAAAATCCACAAAAGGCAACCGAGACGCATTCCAACGCGCTATCATGAGCGGCACTCCTCTCGCACTTTTGATTTCGTCTTCCCCTAAACAAGGGAGGGTGGGAAGAGCGGTGGTGTCCCGCATCCGCACGCTAACTAACGTGCGCGGCGCGGCAGTCCGGGAGCCCACAGTGGCGACTCTGTTGGGGAGATCGTTTTATTTTAAATAAAATGGAGGGCTAGACTCATAAAATAAAACTTTTTTGTTTTTATTTGTTTCTGGCTAAAGTATGCTTGTTATATTAATTTATGCATTTGAATATTGCGTTCCTATACATCCGTGTCTATATTTGTGGATATGATCCTCCATCTTGCAGCAGTTTCGTTCCGATAACTGATATAGGTGTATTTAAAAATATTCTTTAAAAAAAAAAAGAAAAGCAAAAAAAAATTCGAAAATAGAAAAAAAAATTCGAAAAATCAAAAAAATAAATAAAAAATATATGTTGCAATAAAATTCCGGGCAGCACAATAAAAAGGGCCGGGGCTTTATTTTTAAGATTGCTTTATTTTCGGCTCCATATTATTATCCCTTTCTGTTCATTTTTCCTTTTTTATTATTCTATACATTTGTACATATTTGCATTCATTCTGTCATTTTATTTTGGGGACATAGACCAATTTAATTAATAGGGATAGATAGATTCCCCACTTTTCTTTCTATTTCTTAGAAGTGATGTGCTTGCTTGCTTGCGAGCAAGCGCTCAACCAAAAAAGCTGAGAAAATCCACACGTAACAGCAAGACAGGCCATATATGTTTTATTTTTCTGTCTATATATCTGCAAATAAATAAAAACTTTACTGCTTTCTAGATACCGCACACGCGCGCACGCATATAAGTATATTCCGAACTGTTACCATACACCATGGCCAGCCTACCCCCTGCATGAGCCAACGCTAGAATGCATAAAGATCTTCAGGACACTTCATAGACCGACCGGTTTTTGCATCTCGAATTGTGAGTCACCAAAAAAAAAAAATATATATATATATATATATATATATATATATATATATATATATATATATATGTAAAAATAAAAAAATAAAAAAATGTGCAGGTTTAAAAAAAATGATGAAAATAAATTGCGCAACAAAAAAAATATTCACACTTAGAAAATGAAATAAAATCAAATGAAAAATTAACTTTTGGGCTAATGGTGATATTTGAGGTTGTAATGGCGGTGATGGTGAGTCCTTGGGGTTGGCAGAAGATAGTGAATGATAAAAAAATAAATTAAATAAAATCTAAATTTCATTTTTTTGGAGTTGAACTACCTGGCCCAAAAGGCCCAAGTCATGGGTCACGTGCCGAGCAGATGGACGTTATCTGAGCAAGCGAGCACGGTATTGACCTTTACCAAGTAAGATGTCGGCTGGGGCTTAACAAGCGAGGGATAAGATCTGAACATGATTTGCCACCTTTCGCTAATTCAAGTTACTACCGAGATGAGGAGCGGTTATGTCAGGGCAAGCTATCACCGATTGAGCACGGTTTATAAAACTCTCCATTCAGGCCGTTGCAATTAATGGAGGAGTTAATATGGCAGTTAATGTGCCCGCCATTTATGCCATGATCATTAGTGGGCCGATTATGGGCGATTAAAAGCGGCATTGTGCTCTCAAGCAACTTATAAAAAGCCAGGAAAATGAAGAAGGGAGAGGTATGCAATTTGAACTCTCTAGCCGAAACTCTGCTAAAATACTTTCACATTAGCTTTCCTGTGCTAACTCTCACGCCGGAGGGCTTTTGCAGGGAGTGCCCCTGCCTAGTTCACAGTTTGTTAGTCTTATTGCAGAATGGGCTTTGAGGGTATAAGATACGTTGAAATCCGGTATCTGATTGGACGATCCGATGCATCGGGGAGATTTTGGGCCATCAGTTGGTTCCGTTCTTAGGGAAGCGAAAGTTTTGCGATGGCGTTTTGTCTTTTGATAATACATCTCCGTCAGGTTTGATAATGGAAGAAAATGGAGTTAATGGAGTTAGTGGAAGTCGACATGAAGAGGTGCAACCCAACCCTAGTTTAAATCAATTGGCTGGGAACAATGCTCCTCCGCCTCATGATGCTCGCCATCAGCTCAACCAAATGCGTGGAGTAGATTCATTGGCTAGTGGCCTTTGTGGCGATGAATTTCGAGAGGAGGCTCTGCGTCGAATAGCTATATACAGGGCGAAATGCGTCGACTTAATCTGATTGATTGCAATGGGTAAGCCACCTTTGCCCGTTGAGGTGGACCACTGACCTTGGCGACCCAGGCCAAGCGGCATGTGTCTCATACGGAGGGGAAATCAAATGAATCCTTTGGTCATTCCCTCGACCACGCAGTCTGAGGATCAAAGGTGCGTGGCGGCCGGAGGCGGATAAGGCCAGCCACCAATTGTGCCCAGTGTTCACTCGAGGTTAAGACCGGGTTGGAGGCGATTGGCTTAATCTCATTGTCGTCGGCGTTCACCTTCCCCACCAAGATCGCATGCTCACGAGCTTCGTTCACCCTCTCCATGGGTCTCGTGCTCATGAGTCGTCGTTCCGATCACAAAGGGATCTTATGTTCACCGACACAGAACTCCCTCTGCTAGCGATCTCGCTGGGCACCTATCTCATCATTCTCGGGGAAAACAAGATCTGCATCAACAATTTGCACAAGTTGCTTGGCTTCATTTGGGGTGCCTCAGTCAGTGGCGGGCAGTGGGGGTTACTCAGCCGTTGGAGCTATGGGTCCCTACGGGGCCCTCGATGCACGTGGTACAAGCCTCGGCCAGGGGTGGTTTACTACTGACCATAAATATCTGAGGATTTCGAGGAGGCTGAGGTATGGAGGCACAGGGAGTTAAGGCGAGGCTTTAGATGGGAATTTCTTGGATGCGTCGGCCAGCCTGATTAGCACCTGGATTGAAAATGCCCCACGGCCAGGGGCTCATATTCCCAAATATTAAAGTCTGAGGGCAAAAGCGAAGGTCGGGGATTGGTTGATGTCGTTCGAATCGCAGATTGGCACGGCCAACGGATGAGGCTTTGAAAATTAGAGCTTTCGTTGGCG
>JABEVN020004090.1:0-15602 GCA_013146195.2 Codonopsis lanceolata | reverse complement strand
ACGTATTACCTCTTTCTCACGAACTTTTAGTTTTGCTTTGACTCAGCCATTGCCTCCTTCATCAGATAATCCTTTGCATTCCTTTTCACAAATGGCTGTACGAATTCATACTATGCTAGAGATAGAAATTTATGAGAATGCTTTGGATTTTTGGATTCTCTTCTTGTGTTCAGACGAGCGTGATTGGTTTGATCACATTTTTGGATTGAGTGCCTGCTATGCGGAGGAATATTATCATTAATTGGGACATGCTTAGGGGAGCCTCGGGTTTTTAGTCTCACCGGGACCACCTTTTTAACTTCGATATGAATGAAATGTGCCCCACTTATGAAGAATTCTGTGCAATGTTGGGGATGGCACCTTCTCGTCTGATTGCCGTGCCTTCTCACTGGAGGCGTCCGTATATGGCAATTAGGGAGCTGTTTCACAGCACTCGCCGCACTACTCCAAGTGTTTATGATGGAATAACTTTCGATTTGATTGTCCTCCCTGGAGCCTTTATAGAATTCAGGGAGGATGACATAGATTACTATAGACGGCGTCGTACATGCGTCGGCTTTCCTTTACTGTGTAGGGAGGTATTTGTTGGTGGGCCAACCTGAATTTATCGAGGTGCGGGTCATTGACCTAGCATTGCAGGCACGAGATCGCCGGTTGAATATTGTTCAGGTGATTACAGGCGGAGACTGGCGGGCAGGAACTTTGGATGCTTTTTACGGTGGTGATGAATTATTCCTGCCAAGGCGACCCCATTTTTGCTCCATATGTGGCTGGAGGGGCATTTTCTTTGGGTGATGGCCCATGTATCGCATGGAGCACTATATAACCTAGGGCTTTATGTTCTTCGTGGTCACTTTCCTCAGATCAACTATTCAGAGTATGATTTGGCTGAGAACTTTTTCCGCAGGGGCTCCATGGACATAGTCTGGGTGATCCACCATTGGCAGATTCGACGCTTCCTTATGTATTCCACAGAGTATAATCAAATTGTCTTGCTGGGCATTGAGCGGACTTCTTTTTACAGAGCCGACCGGATCTTGCGCCAATTCGGGAGAGAGCAGCTTATCCCTAACCCTACCCATCCTATATATCTGGAGGCGGATAATAATGACGAGGGCCTGGGTACCACTATCTAGGAAATGTGGCAACGAGATTTTGATAGGCTGGAGGTGGCCTATTTATTTTCTGATTACATGCTCCTTTCCCATGAATATCTGGCATGGATAATGGTGGCTACCGAGGGGGCGTCCCTGGTGATCAGGTGTGGACTGAGGAATTTGTTGGGCCGTCATATTGCTAGCGGGATAGATGCTTGCCTAATAGAGATAGGCGAGGACATTGATAGTTCGGGGCTAGTCATCCCCCAGGCCTTACAAGAGGAGTTTAGGCGGGTACATAATCTTGGTGCCCAGACAGCTCCTGGACCAAATACAGCGGGTCCTAGCAATACGTCCTGCCGGCTTAGCATTGCAAGCGACAAAGACAACCCAGGGAACGAAGTGGTCGCTCCCTCCCCTCGACCGGATGGGGCACGACTTTCAGGAATGATGGCAATGAGCTTCCTCGGTTGAGCCATGCAAGCAGGAAGGATAACCCGTGGGAGCCAAAGGAGGTTGTCCCTCCTCCTCAGCCTGGATGGGGAATTGCTTTTAGAAATGATAGGGCCGGTCCAAGTAATGCAGCTGCCCAGGAGAATGGGGATGTCGATGATGAAGAAGAGGATACTTCCGGGGGCTCCCAGGCGGGTGAAACTAGAACTTCTTCTGCGCTTCGCAGGAGGAGTATATGGACCCGGCTGGGCGGATGCCGCAGACACTGACGGACCATCTTAGGGCCTGAGCTGCAAAAGAAGGGATAGTTTGGGGGAACAAACGGGGTAGAGACAATAATAGATATGTACAGGCAGATAATGCACAATCTAAATTTCTTTAGCAATTATTCCTAAGTTGCACCTAAGGACTTGTAATTTTATACTTTAGTGTTTTTTTATGAGCTTTTTGCCGTGGTTGTTTTTTTCTAGTCAGTCGAGCCTTTCGCCTGCTGAAGACTGGAGGTAGGATGCCGAGGATTCAAGTAGTGCCTTCCGTCTCCCTTTTCTCCTGATGATCTTCTTTTTATATGCTCTAATTTTTGCCTAGGCCGCCCTTTCGGGTTTTCAACCTAGCGAGCCCTTATTTCTCCTTTTATTGTTTCTTTTATTTTTATTTGCTCTAATTTTTGCCTAGGCCGCCCTTTCGGGTTTTCAGCCTAGCGAGCTGGAGAGGGAAGCACTTGTCAGATAAGATGGCTCCAGCATAGTACCTTTTGAGCTTGTTGAGATTGAAGGGTTGAACGAGATCTTTTCCTTCTTGGTTCGTGAGGAGTACGGCGCCTCCTGACCAGATCTCTTTGACGATATACGGTCCCATCCACGGAGATTTCCATTTTCCCCTAGTATCAACATAACTAGGGGGTTTTTGTCGAAGCACGAGGTCTCCGACTTGGATGTCGTGGCCTTTGACTTTTTTATTGAAGGCCCGGGCTATGCGCCTTTGATATGCTCGAGTATGCTCCAGGGCTAACAAGCGTCATTCGTCAATGAGGGCTAATTCTTCAAATCGCCCTTTGACCCAGTCAACTTCTGCTATGCCTGATTCCATCATCACTCTTAGTGATGGAATTTTAACTTCAATAGGCAGCACCGCCTCCATGCCATATGCTAGAGAATAGGGGGTAGCCCCAGTGGGTGTATGAACTGAGGTGCGATAGCCCCAGAGGGCTAGCGGTAATTTTTCTGGCCAGTCTCTTCCTGTGTCAGCCATTTTTCGGATGATATTTTCAAGTGTTTTGTTGGTTGTTTCAACGGCACCATTGGCTTGCACCAGGTAGGGGGAGGATTTATGCCTTTGGATCTTGAACTCGTCGAGCAGATGATTAACGTCCCCTTAAAAATATGAGCCATTGTAGGAGATTATCTCGAAAGTCACTCCGTATCGATATATGATGTTGGTCCGGATGAACTCGGACACCTTTCGGGCATTCAGGATTTTATAGGAAGAGGATTCCACCCACTTCGTGAAGTAATTGACGGCTACTAGGACATATTCATGGCCATTGGATCCCTTCGGGTGAATTTGGCCTATGACATCAATTCCCCATGTTGAGAAGGGCTAGGGGGCTGTGGAGTTATATAGGATGTGCGGGGGCACGTGCTGCAGATTTGCAAAATGCTGGCACTTGTCGCAATGACGCACCCACCGAATACAATCGGTTTCAAGCATACTTCAATAGTACCCCTGCCGGATAACTTTCTTGGACAGCATATGGCCATTAATGTGGGGCTTGCAGGTACCACCATGTAGCTGATCCATGATTTGATCAGCTTTGGCCTGATTGACGCATAATAAGTTAAGGCCTTGGTAGTGCCTTTTATATAGGCTGCCACTACTGAGTACAAATTGTGACGCCCACCTCCGCAGGGAGACTTTCCTTCTTTTGTCTAGGCTGGGAGGATATATTCCTTTCTGAAGCAGATTTAAGATATCAACGTACCAGGGCTCGTGGTGTGCTTCAGGAATTGCATTAATTTAGAAACAGTATGCCGGCGTGACCTTCTTCCCGACTACGAATGGCTGAACATTAGTTTCTGCGGGAATTTGGACTAGCGATGCCAGAGTGGCTAAGGCATCAGCGAATTGATTTCTATCTCGTGGCAGATAGTGGAACGAGATTGAATCAAATCGGGCGGCAAGTGCTATTAATTTGGCATGTTAGAGTTGCAGCCTTGGATTTTAGGTTCTCCATTTCCCTTCGACTTGATTTATAATTAGGGCGGAGTCTCCATAGACTTCGAGATCTTTGGCTCCCCTTCGGAGAGCTTCTTCTAAGCCCGCAATACAGGCTTCATATTCAGCTGTATTGTTTGAGCATTCGAACTCCAACCTTATGGCCTGCGGAGTATGAGAATCGGCTGGGTCTATGAGCAAGATTCCTATGCCAAAGCCTCTTTTATTTGCGGCTCCGTCAAATAACATCTGCCAACTGGTGTCATGGTCAGTAATTTCCAGGACACCTTCATCTGGGAAGTCAGGCTCAGTTGCATCTTCGACTTTTAAAGGCAGATCGGCTAAGTTGTCTGCAATCACGCTGCCTTTGATAGATTTGAGTGTGACATAAGTTATGTCAAACTCGTTGAGAAGAAAGGACCACTTGGCCAGTCGGCTGGAGAGTGATGGTTTGCTGTACTTTATAGGATCCATCCAGGAGATGAGCTTAATGGATCGTCCTTGCAGGTAGGTCTTGAGCCTTTGAGTGACCCAGACTAGGCCAGTGCAGCTTTTTTCTAAAGCTGAGTAATTTAGCTCACTTCCTTGCAGATTCCGACTTATGAAGTATATGGCATTTTCAATGTAGGAATTTTCTTTTTCTTGGGCGAGCATAGCCCCTACTGACGTGTCTGTGACGGTTAAATATAGGAGGAGAGGTTTATGTATATGGGGTGGAGCTAGCACAGGGGGATTGGTAAGATAGGTTTTTATTTTTTCGAAGGCTAGCTGGCATTTCTCATCCCAGACTTGGTTAGTATTCTTTTTTAAGAGTTTGAAAAGGGGCTCACATGTGGTTGTCAGCTGCCTGATGAAACGACTGATATACTGCAATAGGCCTAGGAAGCCTTTGACTTCAGTTGGAGTTTTTGGCCGCGACATTTCTAGGATAGCTTTAATTTTTGTTGGCTCGATCTCAATGCCCTACTCGGTCAATAAGAATCCCAGGACCTTGCCTTTGGTAACCCCAAATGTGCATTTGGTGGGGTTAAGCTTCATTTGGTGCTTCCTCAACCTTTCGAAGAATTTTCGAAGGTCTTTGATATGGGCACCGTTGGCGTCGCTGGAGTGCACGATCATGTCATCAACATAGACCTCCATTTCTTTATGGATCATGTTGTGGAAGAGGGTGGTGGCAGCCCTCTGATAAGTAGCCCCGACATTTTTCAGCCCAAATGGCATGACAGTGTAGCAATAAGTACCCCAGGGAGTAGTGAATGCGGTCTTCTCCTGGTCCTCTTCTGCCATTTTGATTTGATTATAACCCAGCATGCCGTCGACAAAGGATCTGACTTTGTGAGCAGCAACGGTGTCTACCACAATATCAATATTAGGTAGAGTGAAGTCATCTTTGGGCGACGCTTTGTTGAGGTCGCGGAAGTCTACACAACTCCAGACCTTCCTGTTGAGCTTGGGAACAGTCACTATGTTGGACAGGCAGATCGGGTATTCTACTACCCGAATGAAATTGACGCGCAACTACTTCATGATTTCTTCTTTGACTTGTAGTGACCATTTCGGCTTAATCCGGCAGAGCTTTTGCTTCATTGGCTGAGCATCCGGATATATGGGAATCCGGTGTTCGACTATGGCTGGGTCTAGCCCCGGCATATCTTCATAGGACCAGGCAAATAAGTCCACGAACTCTTTGAGGAGATCAATGAGTGCTACCCTTTCGGAGCCTTGCAGGTAGCTGCCGATTTTGATTTCTTTGGTTTCGTTGTTCAGCCCCAGATTGACAGTGGAGAAGTCTTCAGTTGCTACTAATGAATGATGTTGTTCTTGGTGCTCAATTGACTTTACAAGCTCAAGCAAATAATTTCTATCTTTTGGGTCCATTTCATTAAATGACTCATTATTATAGTTATTTAATGTGTCTTTTAATGTAGGTGCAACTAAGGAATAAGCAAAGACATTTAGATTATCATTAAAAGCAAACTGTATAGGGTTTATTACATTATTGAGGACCTGGGGTTTGAGATCCTCAATTTTAGGGAGTGGATCGGTAGATGACCAATCCGTAAAGCTAGGGGAAGAAATAGGGATAGTATATACGAAGTGGTCCACCAGATATGCGGGCGTCAAAAGCGGGCCAATCGTAGTATACCAGTTCTGCAGAGGCTTATCAGCAATAAGCTCGAACTCAGCAGGGAGCCTTTCATAGTCAGTGCCTCTGTCTATCATACCCAGGAAGCTGTCTCCTAGATCGTCATCATCTAATAGGGCCAGAGCATAATCATCTTGGTCTATAAACCAAGTATTTTCAATAGTGACAGGCTTATATGCAGTGCGACGGGGCTCCAGGGTAACCTGTTCCATTCTATCTGTGAGAAGACTGACATCTTCAAAGATTTCCCAACCGGGGCATCTTTTCCCATTATGGTCTAGCCAAGGCTCAGGAAACATGAGATAGGCTTCTGTTTCCCCTTTCCTTACAAAGTAACCATTTAAGATTTTTCTATATGGTTGGAGAGGGGGATATTTATAAGGACACTTTTCTCTTTCTGTTTTTCTTTTCTCACGTTTCTGTTTCATGACTGCGGCTACTTCGGCTGGAGTAGGCGTGTATCCTAGACCAAAAGGAGGGATACATTCCTTAAGTTCATCCTGGACAAAATTGACAAGCCCTTGCTGATTTCTGCCAAGACCCAGACCAGGCATATAATTCATTTTCCGAAACATGTTTAAAGGGACCATGTTTCCTAAGGAAGTGATTTTCTTTCCGATGTTGTCAGTTTCTTGGCCATATTCAATGGCGTTGACCACAGCTTGGGGGATGACCTCAAAACCACTGAGGAAAATATCAGTTTCTTCATAATCTATCTCGAGGATTGGGATATCCTCGCCTTCCTTATCTCCACGATCTTATCAGCCAAAATAATTACTATGTGATCATCGTGGATGAATTTGACACGTTGATGTAATGAAAAGGCAACCCTTTTTACCACATGAATCCAAGGGCTTCCCAATAACAGGCTAAAAGTGGCCGGTATATCCAGGACTTGGAATTCGACTGGCATGTTTAATGACCCAATAGTCAGCATTAGGGTGACCACCCCTAGGATACATCGACTAGTCTTGTCGTATGCCTTTACTGTCTGCGAGGAAGGAATGAGTTCTGATATTTTTATTCTCAGTTTGGCTAAAGTGTTGGCAGGACACACATTCAAGGAAGACCCATTGTCAATCAGAACCCGGGGAACCCGTTTTTCCATTTTTCCTACAGTGATAAGGAGAGCATCAATGTGGTTGGTTCCTTCCTTTGGCAGATCTAGATTAGTAAACATAATCACATTTCCAAAGTGAATGTTCCCGATCATTTGAGTGAGCTCATTTGGGGAGGTTTCAATAGGAATGACTGCCTGGCTCAAAGTGAAAGAACACAAGTAGCTAGGATTCTCCAAACTGCCTAATGCAGTTTCCAATGTAGCTTGTGAAAAAGCTACAATGGAAGTCGTAATAGACAGAAAAATCAAAACAACGGAAGACTTAATAATAAAGCACGGAATTAAACACAAAAGTTTACCAAAAACAATCTACAAGTTAATACTTGTAGACCTAGCCTCAAGGCCACAAAGATTTCAATAAAAGAATAATTGTTTTACACGACAATACTTGTGAAATCACACACAAAATATTCTCACAAGATAATGAATTTTGGAGAACAAAAAACCCCCACATAAACAGGTTAAACAAAACGTGGGAAGAAACAAAATCAGTCTCCTTTAAACAAAACAGGAAGACAAACAGATTTCCAGAATTCTGATATTACTACCGATGTAGCTACATTGACAGCTTCAGCGATGCCGCAGCTTCGGGGAAAACTTACGAAACTCCAAACTTGGACCACGGCGTATGGCTTTTATTCTCTCTCTGGAGCTCTACACAAAGCACGAATCCTTGCACCTTTATTTATAGTTATGCGATCTCCTACACACACGCAAAATAGTCCATCTACTAGAAGGAAAAGGATTAGTTACTAAGGAAAAAATCAACAACTTACCAATTTAATGGGATTTGATTGCCAAATATCAAAAAACTCAACAATCATGGTTAGACTAGGATTTATACAAAGATTTAGTTACCAAAAACAACTCCTAAGATTTAGGTCCAAGAAAACCAAAATCTAATTAAATATTTTGTTACCAAAAATGACTCCTAGACTTTAGGATCAAGAAAACCAAAAATCTTTAGGAAAATTATGTTTCCAAAAATGCAACAAAAGATTTTGTTACGAAAAATCCACCAAAACATTATGACCAAGAAAGGTGAAAACAAGACCAAAATACGTCATGCCTATTTTGCCCTTACAATCTTCCCCTTTGTTGAACCTTTCTGGTAAAATCAAAAGACAGGTGTTTATTCAACACCAATCAAAACCATTTAACCTACATTGGTTAGAAAAACACATCTCCCCTTGAATTTGTGCAAGGTATAAAATCAAAAAACATTTATAAGCACAAATCAGAATATACCAATGATGCAATCACATGCAAACATGAAACAATTTATGAGATTCATCACCATTACCAAAAACACTTGATCTCTCTCCCCCTATTTGACCGGAAAAGGAAGAGAGATAAACAATCTTTTAGGAACTTACAAAAAATCCAAGATTTTGAAAAACACAATTAAGTGTTCACCATGATTTGATCACACCACTAGCAATAACTGAGCACATAATATCCATATTCAAAACCTCTTAGTTCCACACAAAAATTAGACAACCACTAAATATTTTTCAACATGGAGATTTTTGGAAATTGATTTGCACAGTTTATATTAGGACAAAATTTCACCAAGTTGATATCATTGCCAACAATGCATGTCCTAAAATTTTATGCCTAAAAACATGATAACTAAAAGCTAGGCAAAAGAATAAAATGCATTCACACACAAGTGATAAAGACCAGATCAAAGGATGTAGATCCTAATGTAGCAGCATTGGGAGATGCATTCGCCAAAATTGTGATTTTATTTTCAATTTTGCATTTTTTTTTTGTTTTCTCATCCAGATTTCTCTCCCAATATCATAAATTTTCACAACAAAAATCCATATGTACTTTATTTCCCTAGGAATATAGCTCTAGTTTATTTCAAGCTATAAAAACATGCCACTTGGAACCTTTCACACTATTTACCAAGGGAAGCAACTTAACTTTTTGATCAACCCATGAAATCCGAGGATTCATAGTCCCAAAAGAGAATTGCCACAAACCTTGTTCATAGGTAGCTCTTTTCCGTTACGTAGCTTTCACACTTTTTCAATTAAAGGGAGTCAATTTTCTCAAGATCAACCCATGAGAGCCTAAGCTCCATAGTACTTTGACAAATTGCTACATTCAAAAAATTTCAAAAGGTAGCTCTTTCCTTTGTGGACTTCAAACATACTCAAGAACTGGGAGAGAGAGAGAGAATTATAAGAAAAATCACAACTGATATTAAATGCAATTCCCAAGCAACCACAAGAGGCACAAACATGTGAGTCAATGATCTAGAGTGCCCTCTAAATAAAAAAATGCAGTCATGCCTAATTTTTTTTTTATAATTAACAAGTGTAAAATCATATGGCACACAAAACACAAGAGATTTCCAAAGATTGAAAAATCTCTCAAAAACAAGACACTTGACAAATATATTAGTAAGATGATTTTTAGTCCTAACATGTTCAATGCAAATAATCTCTTGTTCAACCATGTCTCTAATAAAGTGGTGTCTTATATCAATGTGTTTTGTTCTAGAGTGTTGAACTGGATTTTTTGCTATACTAATTGCATAGGTGTTATCACAATACATGGTTAACACATCAATGTGAAGCCCATAATCTTTGATCATTTGGCTCATAAAAGTTGTCTCAACACAGTTATGTTTTTTACTAAACCAAGAACCCAAATTATTTTTAAAAAATTGATCAAGTTCTACAAAACATTAGACATGGATATCTTCACATTCTAGAGTAGACAAGCAAGCAAGTTTTCTATAATCTACCTTACCTGACACCCCATCATGAACATTACCTATGATTTGAGAAGTGGGATGCATTTTCTGAACTTTTCTTGGTATGTCATATCCCTGATCATCAAACCGATCGGTGATTCTCGCTTGTTCTAAGTCGTGCGTTTCGGATACGCCAAGTTTACGTCCAATGTGACTTCCGATGTAGCTACATTCGGAATCACATTGGGTGTCACATTCTGAATCACATCGGCTGAACTTCCTGGATATGCATGTTCTGTCTGATCAGGTGCAGGTTCAATGGTTTCAGATGCAGGTTCTGAAACTTGTGCATTTGTCTCATCAAAATCACCAAAAACTAGCAAAATATTTTTACGCAAAGTATTCACACATTGATTAGCAAAATGACCAAACCCTTGACAAGACCTACATCGAATAGAATCAATATTTTTATCACTTGATGTAGACTGTTTAGCAAAAGGGTTGGTAAAAGATTTTTCAGATGTTTGGAAGGAGTCTTCATTAGGAACAACCTTAAAATACTCATGTTTGAAAGCAGTTTTGGAGTTTGAAGATGAAAATCTATTTTTTTCTTTGGCTTTCAAAATTTTTTTAAACTTGGTTGATAAAAGAGCTATTGACTCTTCATCAAAATCAAATTCCTCAACATTCCAATTTGAGTAATTTGTATTCGTTAATGTAAGAGGACAAACATAATTCTCAAATTGGGAATCCATCATGGCTACAACCAGAATCTTCTCTTAGTGGTGTCAAGAGGAAGCTCTGATACAAAATGAAAGAACACAAGTAGCTAGGATTCTCCAAACTGCCTAATGTAGTTTCCAATGTAGCTTGTGAAAAAGCTACAATGGAAGTCACAATAGACAGAAAAATCAAAACAGCGGAAGACTTAATAATAAAGCACGGAATTAAACACAAAAGTTTACCAAAAACAATCTACAAGGTAATACTTGTAGACCTAGCCTCAAGGCCACAAAGATTTCACTAAAAGAATAATTGTTTAACACGACAATACTTGTGAAATCACACACAAAATATTCTCACAAGATAATGAATCATGGAGAACAAAAAACCCCACATAAACAGGTTAAACAAAACGTGAGAAGAAACAAAATCAGCCTCCTTCAAACAAAACAGGAAGACAAACAGATTTCCAGAATTCTGATGTTACTGCCGATGTAGCTACATTGACGACTTCAGTGGGCTCGAAAAACACGAAACTCCAAACTTCAGACCACAACTGTATGGCTTTTATTCTCTCTCTGGAGCTCTACACAAAGCACGAATCCTTGCAACTTTATTTATAGTTATGCGATCTCCTACACACACGCAAAAAAGTCCATCTACTACAAGGAAAATGATTAGTTATTAAGGAAAAAATCAACAACTTACCAATTTAATGGGATTTGATTACCAAATATCAACGAACTCAAGAATCATGGTTAGACTAGGATTTATACAAAGATTTAGTTACCAAAAACAACTCCTAAGATTTAGGTCCAAGAAAACCAAAATCTAATTAAATATTTTGTTACTAAAAATGACTCCTAGACTTTAGGATCAAGAAAACCTAAAATCTTTAGGAAAATTATGTTTCCAAAAATGCAACTAAAGATTTTGTTACCAAAAATCCACCAAAACATTATGACCAAGAAAGGTGAAAACAAGACCAAAATAGGTCATGCCTATTTTACCCTTACACAAAGACTTGGCCAGCGTATCACGGTGGGTCTTAGAAGCACAAAGTAAGCCCCAGATGGAAATGTTGGCCTGAGTTTTCTTCATCTGAGCTAACAAAGTATCTTCCACCGCCTTAGCCCCAATATCTGTTTCTTGGTCTTTGCCAGAGTGGTCACCTCTTTCCAGGTTTGGTTGGTAGGCTCGGCCAGTTCGAGTAAGGTGGCTAACATCTCCACCGACCTAAGTGGCTTTTTCAATATTACAAGTATTTTGGCTACCCAGGATAGTGTCCTAAGAGAGCATATTGCAACTAGGCTCTTTTATAGATAAGGATGGAGAGAAAGGAACAAGGATATATGGTAAGGGTTTTTTATTGATTTTGAACTTGGGTACACAGAAATTTTCATCAGCCTCAATCATATTGATTTGAGGTAGAGGGTTATTGATTATATTTGGTCTAGGAGGAGGCTTTTCAATAACCTTATCATCTATCAGGTCCTGGATATCATTTTTTAGTGTATAGCTTTTATCGGTGAGGTGACCATTGCAGCGATGGTATTCACAGTACTGGGTATGATTCCAAGTCCTGGGCAAGGGGTTTGGTGGCTTATAATCTTCCAAAGGCTTTAACGCTCCCTGTGCCATTAGCCTCTGTAGTATCGCAGACTGGGAAGCCTGCAGTTCGTCATAATACCGGTTCACCCTGTTCTGATTTCTGAAATTTCTGCCTGGGCCATTATTCCCTCCGACTGTGTTGACAGACATGTTTGACCCAAAAGACCATGGAACAATGCAATAATTTTGGGTAGGAAAAGTGGCTGAGGCATTCCCTACCATATTGACGGCTGGTGCTGATGTGGCTGCCTTTCCTTTAGAGTAACAGAAAGAGCTAGGGGGCGTATTGACTTTTGGTTGCCCGGTCCGTATATATTCATCAATACGGGCTCCTATCTCCACTATTTCTTTAAAATTGGTATAGGGGAGATACCGCATATGTTCCAGGTAAATGAGTTGGAGGTTTTTGATGAACATTCTGTATGACTCGGCCGGATCAGGTCTGTCAAAAGTCTGGGCCAACTTCCTTTTCCACCTGACTACAAACTCAGCACATGTTTCTTTTTCCCTTTGGGTGCATGACTCAAGGTCTCTTTTATTTTTAGGGCTGGTGTTGTCTTTGTATCTTTCAAGGAACCCTTCAGCTATCTGGTCCCAAGTATTCCTGGTGCTGCTATCAGACAAAATTAGCCATTGTTTGGCAGTCCCTATTAGGGTGAGGTAAAAATTGGAAGCCATAGCCTCAAAGCTAGCTCCCCTTGACTGCATGCCACTGGAATAGGATTTCAAGTGGAATATAGGGCATCCAGTCCTATCAAATTTTTCTATGTCGGACATTTTGAATTTTGAGGGCACATCGTTGAGGGTTGCAATGCTGCCGCGTGAAAATTCCCTTTGTTGAGAAGTTTGAGCATCATGGTTTTCATATTTTCCATGTCGGCCTCCATTTTGGTGGCTGCGGGAGTTGGCTTTTGGTATATGCTGGCATAATTAGGGAAGGATGGGTTAATTTATGGCTGCGGTATCTGGTAAGGATTTTGGGCAGAATAGGGATTTTGGGCAATATAAGGATTCTGGGCTGGATAGGGATTTTGGGCAGTATAAGGATTCTGAGTTGGATAGGGATTTTGGGCAATATAAGGATTCTGGGTTAGTGGATTTTGGGTAGGATAAGGATTTTGGGCTGGATAAGGATTATGGGTGGTATACAGATTTTGGGTTGGTGGATTATTGAAGGTTTCAGCTGGGCGGCCAGGATCATTGAAAGGTAAGTAGGTAGTAACTTGGCCTGGCAGGTTATAACTTTGTGGGTCCATATGTGGGCTCGTCTGGAGTGGGTTGGTTATGGGAAAAGGGAGGTCATTTACGCTCTAGGGAATTGATCGATTGTTTTATTTATCTATTTCCTTGCAAGTGTACAAGACTATTATAGAATAGACTCGGAAGCAAGGGTCGAACCCACAGAGACAAGTGATCACGAACAGTGCGAATTATAGATAGCAAATTATTAACCTAAGGGGGGGTTTTTATGTTTAATTCTACTCTAAATTACTAGTTATAGATGTTAACTAATTAGACAGTAATAACAGTTATGAAGATCTTATGGTGAGTGGAAATCTAGGATTCTGGGTTTCACTTATACCTCCTTTATGTTCAATTCATAATAATGTCATTCAATGTCTTGGGTTCGTTCACTAAAAATAGATATGGTCCGTTGAACAATTGGTTCACCTCCATCCCCCAAAATTCACCCATTCCATATCCTAAGCACAGAACCTGTAATCTAGTCGTCACCTAGATTTATGATCTATCTGTCACCTAGATCATGTAAGAACCTGGTCCTAACTTATCACTCTCGTGCTTCGATAGGTCCAATTTATTGTGTTGGTGAGCCAGTGTACGACATATGCACTTGGTCATGCAGTTATCCGCACCTCTAAGCCTTTATTATTTGCGATTACATTCATTTGTTCAAAGCGAAATAATAGAGGATTGATAAACAACACAATCAACAAGCATTGAATAGACATATATATATGAATCAAAACATAAATTCGATACAAGTTACCTCCCACCTCCTAGATTAGGGATGATTTAGTTCATCATAGACGATGAACAGCACATGGAGATGATGGAAGACATGATTTGATCTTCAATACTTGAAATTACAAAACCTAATTATGTTATACAATCTAAAACTACCTAAAATCTATGTAAGAGAGCTTCCAGGCCCGTCCTCCTTATGCTTAGGCTCGGATCCGACTTCTATATATACTTGGGAGTTGTGATTGAATCGAATGACCGTGTGAAAACCCGAAAATTGAGAGCCTCGCCTACCTTGCGGTCGCAGTGTTGGATACCTTGGCCCCGCAAGGTCTCGCAGTGTGTGCTTCTTGGCTCTTCGATTGCCTTGGCTTCGAGGGACCATATCGCCTACCTTGCGGTCGCAGCAGTCGAGGCACCTTGCGTCCGCAAGGTGTCCGAATGTGCGCTTTCATTTTCTTCAATTTTTCTTTCTTTGTAATTTGCACTTAAAACCCTGGAGTTTCGCGTATTTTCACGAACAATCCCGAAACTTACAAAACTCACCAAAAACATATATTAGTACTCAAAAGACTCGTGAAATAGCATAATTCAAGTCACAGAAGTATATAAAATCGACGTATAAAATACATCGATCAAATACCCCCAAACTTGAACTTTGCTCGTCCACGAGTAAACAAATAAACTTATAAATACAAAAACATATAAATAACAAAAATTAAAATCTTTTTGTGAGGGTGACACTATTTACACTCCTCTATAAACCCACAAACTCAAGGAGACTCTTTCGAGTGACTTCGACTATGCGATAAATACAAAAACAAATAAATATAAAAACTAAAATACAACTACAAACATAAAACATAAAATCTTTTTGGTTTCATCCTCAAGTTATAAGTGTATGGCATGCATGTAATCTCGTTTGGTGCTCACCACATATATGCGCTTAGTCATATAAAACCAACTAGTCTTTTCTTAATATGCTACTACTTTAATTTCTCCGTGTGTGTGTGATCACCCGCCTTAAAGAATATCTTAACTAAAACAGCTTTTATTGAGCTAAACACCACATTCATATGAAAATTACGTTTAATAGAAAATCATGCATTAAGAAGTATGAGATCTACCATCCAAACTGGTCAAGCATGCACGAAAGGTCCCAAGGATTCAAAAGATTTATACATCCATCCCATGCACTTCTATGTATGTATACAATGCTCTCCTATCCCAATGACTTGTAATAGCTAAGATTATGCTAACACAGTGAGCTTTAGGGTGAATAATAATGAATACGAAGTGTGTGATCAATTTCATGTTACTCACTTGACAGTAAAAACAACATAAGCATTGGCAAGAAGATCATTAGGACTTTAAGCTTGTAATGTAAGGCCAAGGTGTTGGGGATTTGATGGAAAGGGATTGGAATTCAAAGTGAGAGAGTAAGACTACCTTTATCCCTCATACTTCCAAAAGGAAGTTTTCCCTATTTAGGCTAGGACTCAAAGACACAAGTGTTTTGTGTTACTTTTCACTTTTTCTTCTTTA
>JABEVN020004089.1:0-15598 GCA_013146195.2 Codonopsis lanceolata | reverse complement strand
AATTGCCAACTCGTTGAAGGAATCAATAATGCTATCAAGAACCTCATAAGACCCTACCAAGCAAAAAAGAAGACATTACGATGAACCTAATGCCCCAATGTCCTCATTTTCCAAGGCTTAATGGCACAGGAGTTTTGAAACCAATGGAAAATTATCGACCTCCGCCAAAGCTATCCAGACACGTGGGACCACTCTCGATTGTGCAGTATCATCGTGCAGCAGCGGCCATCTCACCGATAAGTGTTATAAGCTCGAAGTGTCATCCAAGATCTTATTGATGGCCAAATCATGAAAAGCCGCACCCATGATTGTCTCTAATAAAAGTGGAAAATACCCAGATACCCTTGTATATACACCTCCAAAGACTTTGCCTTTGAATGTCCTTTTGTCAAATAAAATCTCCGTAAAACAACTCTTTTCAACCCAAATCAATTTTCATAAATTTTGGGATCCTTGTTGTTTTTGGTACCACTAACAATTTTGCAGAGTCAGAAAAAATTTGACTATTATCATTTACTTTCCCGAGAGGATTGTCCAAAGGTACGTAATCGCACATCCCATTTCAAAAATCACAAAAAAAAAGAGTTTTCTAGCAATAAAAAAATCACGTGTGATACTTATTTTCTTTTCATTTAAAAAATATATAAGCTCTTTTGCAAAAAAAAAGTGATCATTTAAAAAAATAATTTTTCGCTTTAAAAAAAAATTCTCTATTCTTTCAAATTCAAATTCAAAAAAAAAGGATTAGCAAAATGAAAATTTCTCTCACGTAATTGAACTACGATGACTGACTCGAGCCTCGAAACGAGGAAGTAGCATCTGTTCATCAAATGCTTTGATTTACTTAAAAAAGAGAAAGGGTTTTTCTATGTGTTGTCTTTGCTTCCCAAAACATGTAGACAGAAATCTCCCCTCACCATTATTTTCGCTTGCTATCACCGCCGATATGTATCGGCCATTCCCACTAAAAAACAAAAAAAAAAAAAAAACCAAAAAAAAAAAAAGAAAAAGGACCAATAGGAGCCCGAGAAGAAAAGGAGAGCTGAAAGCCAAGAAGGCGTAAAACTGGAAAGCGCGTGAAATTCGTAAAAGCCGGGTCGACTCGTGATCATAAGCAACAATTCAAGACTAGGGGCTTTCAAACCCCAAGGGTATGTCTTTTGCCCATATTGATGCCTATGGCCCATCCTTGTCGAGTGTGCTCACTAGTCCATTTGGTCTCCGTTCTTTCAAAAGTCCACTCATGTCCTCGATCGAGTTTTGCAAAGGTATCTATCTATATTCGACCGGATAAATTCTTATTAGCTTGTCGAGTCTTCTTTCTTGATCTGAAAGCACATATTGCCAAAGTATTTGTAAAAAAAAATGACGAGTCGACTCGTCAAAAACATGATAAAACTACACGGCCGATAATGAGTCATTTCAAGCAATATGGACCCACAAACCATTAAAAAATCGATGAAGCAACCTTCGCTTTTGGAAAAAAAGGGTCATCTTCAACTCATTTCGCCGAGCTATTAAATGGCACACTAGGGGCTTCCAACCATACACCAAACCTCTTCCAAATACCCGAACAAATCCACCATACACCAAAGCCTAACCATCCCCCAGATCCAACTCCCAAAACCGAGGTCGCCCACCCTTATATATACATCCACCAAGAAGTGACAACCTTCTTTTGTCCCAAAAGAGAAAAACATATCTCTTCAATCACTCTTCAAATTGCCCCAAGAGGTCAAAAAAGCCTCTCGAGAGATTTCAAAATTTCTCACAAAAAAAAGAAGAAAAAAAAGAGAAAAAAGAAAAGACCTTCTCCAAATCTCTTTGCAACAAAAAAGAAAATATCAATCACTCTTTGACCACCCCATACCCCACAACCAAAGCTAAAAGCCGACTCCTCCCAACCATATCCACAACCAGTCCAAAACCAACTTTCTATCCAAACCCACGGCCCTAAAAAGCCCAATGGTCCCTTCCTGACCGCCTTTCAAAAAACACACACACACACACACACAAATCACTTAAAATACATTTGAATCGAGGCCAACCAAATCCTCAACCCTAAAACTAATCCATCCCAAACACTTAAACACTACACCCCAACCTAGTTGCAACCTATAGCTGTCTTCAATCAGGCTTGTAACGTGATCCGGATCAAGGTGACGTAACTCCTTGCTAAAGACACATGAAATTATCAAAAGATAAATGTTAAGTAGGGTCCATGAAACTCATGATACTTGGCGATAAACTCGGATCATGACTCTTCTTTTGTCCATTAGAGTCATCCTCTTTCTCTCGAAAGCATACTCATTTCTATCTCCCACAAAAGTCTCTCCAAATCGAGTTTTTTGTGCAGGGCTATCCCTAGTTAATTTCTCCGGGAAAATTCCCGTCATGCAAAATTTGGTTGATCAAATTCATCCCGGGGCTTCTCCCGCCAAACTCATGGGATACATAAAGACTCATCCTCTCGAAGCATTTGTACTGGCCATTTCCATTTCTTGCCTCAAGAAACGAAGAAACTACAAAGGCATGATCCTTCAAAAACAAGCGGCTTATCTTCACATGCATTGAAAGACTGCTCCTATAAGGTAAAAGCTCGCTAGGTTGAACACCCGAAAGCCTAGGCAAAAAGTTAGAGCACAAGAAAAAAAAAAAACAACACACAAAAAAAAAAAAAAAAACAAAGCAAAGAAAAAGAAGTGGCCCCCTCCGAGGCATCGATTAGTAGGATTTACTAATTTTCTCGATTGAATTCCTTTCTTGAATGATGCACTAGTCAAAAGACCAAAAAAAAAGAAACCCTAAACTTCCTTCACCTTCATCTCAAATATCACCATCAACTCCCGTACACCTAACCCTCCAAAGCCAACTAAAAGTCACATATCAAGCTCTCATATTGCAATTCCATCACATTGCCTTATCCTGTCTTAACAATGTTTAAGAAACAGATGACACACATGCACATTCAAAAGTCCTTTCTCTAAGAAAAAGAAAAATTACATTCGCATGCTTGTATCTTTTTGCTTGCATCTTTCTCGCAGATCTTATCGGGTCTTCGCCACATCGGCCTATGAATGTTCTCGCCAAAGATCTCACCAAGGATCACCTCCCAGATCCTCCACAAAGCATCATCAAAAGTGAAAAAAGTGAAGTTCATATCCCCCGGCAGATCGGCCGGTAAAGGGGAGAAAAGCCGAAAAATCGGCCCAGAAGCCAAAAGAGAAATTTCCACCAAGGTCGGAATAGCAACAAAAGAAAATTTTCCAGCTTGAAGCAGGGAAAATGATGCAAAAAGAAGAAATTTCCAGCTAAGGCCGGAAATTGTAGCAGCAAAAGGGAAAAGATTTTCGGCAAAAGCCGGAACTGCAGCAGAAGAAAATCCCCAGCAAGTGCAACAAAGAACAACAGAAAAGTAGCATAAAAATAGCAAGTACATCAAAAGCAGCAACAACAAGCAAATGGCATGGCGACAACAATGTAAATCGCAAAAGCTTAAACGGTAAGAAAAGGTAAATATTCTACCCCCCCTTTCTGTGCATCAATAGTTGTGTTGGAAAACATTCCTTTAAAAGGGCACACAACCCCGGATCAGAGGGAAAAGTTTTGTTCTCCGACGAAGGCAGCGTTCCTGAGGAGACATTTCATACCACATCACACACATCACAACACTTGATAATTACCTTTGCAACACTCGTTCGATAAGCCTTCCAACACTAGCATTACAACACATACATCACGACATTTTGTCTTTCAAGTAATGCGATGGATATCGCATTCAGCATTGCGATGCAATGGATATTGCATCCGTCTTTCGAGTAATGCGATGGATATCGCATTCAGCGTTGCGATGCAATGGATATTGCATCCGTCTTTCGAGTAATGTGATGGATATCGCATTCAGAGTTGCGATGCAATGGATATTGCATCAGTCTTTCCGTTTTGATGCGATGGATATCGCATCTAGTGTTGCGATGCAATGGATATTGTATTTTGTTTTGTCTCCACGCAATGGATATTGCGTTTTGTGTCGCGATGCAATGGATATTGCATCCGTTTTCCGTGTCGATGCAATGGATATTGCATTAAGTTTTGTGTCAACGCAATGGATATTGCGTTTTGTGTCGCGATGCAATGGATATTGCATCTATTTTCCGTTTTAATGCAATGGGTATTGCATTTTGTTTTGTGTCGACGCAATGGATATTGCGTTTCACGTTGCGATGCAATGGATATTGCATCAATCTTTCCGTTTTGATGCGATGGATATCACATCTAGTGTTGCGATGCAATGGATATTGCATTTTGTTTTGTCTCGACGCAATGGATATTGCGTTTTGTGTCACGATGCAATGGATATTGCATCTGTTTTCCGTGTTAATGCAATGGATATTGCATTAAGTTTTGTGTCGACGCAATGGATATTGCGTTTTGTGTCACGATGCAATGGATATTGCATCTATTTTCCGTGTTAATGCAATGTATATTGCATTTTGTTTCATGGTGACGCAATGGATATTGCGTTTGGTGTTACGATGCAATGGATATTGCATTTTGATGTGCGCTTTTTTTCACTAGGTTGTAATGGATATTACAACTATCTTTCCACATAACACTTGTCTGCATTACAACACTTGATCCCTGGCTTGAAGCCGAACTACGTTTGGTCTTATTCCTTTTATTAAGGGATATGTAGGCAGCCTACATTAGTAGGTCCGACCATCAGAGCATTCAATTTGCATATCTGCTTAAAAACTGCGATAACCTGCTATAACTGACTAAAAATGTCTAGGATATAGAGGTTTGATAAATTGCTGCATTATAACTGCCCGGATTTAATTAGGAAATAGTACTAAATGTAGCCGTTATTATGGCAAAATGTTTTTAGATAAGTTTGTATTTATTTACTTCATTTATTCAATAAATCTTTATTTGTAAATGTATTATTTCCGGTCAGGTTCAATATCATTATATAAACGGTTATGCTGCCCGGATTTTGTTAGGAAATAATACTAAATGTAGCCGTTACTATGGCCAAATATTTCCAAGTATATTTGTAATTGTTTGTAAAAGAGTCTGTTGCAAGTCCGTAAATAATATAAATGTAATGGATGTATTTGTAGGCTGTTAATGCTTTATTTATCTGTTTAATAAATATAACAAAAAGCATACTTTAGCCAAAAACCGTTTTGAGACCGAAAGGGCGAGTTGGGTGCCTAGCACCTTCCCAACTTTTAACTTAGCCTCTGAACCCATTTTCTTCATCTCTGGTTTTCTTTTTCTGGTTTTGCTTTATTTTTGCCTTAAAATAAAGATGGTGACTCTAAAAACATTTTGGATCTAGTGGGGCCTCGCAACATCTTTCTTTGCACTTTCACGTTCTCCCCTAAAAAAGGGAGAATGGGAATGGAAAGGTGATGTATTCCTATGTCCTAGTATCCCCTAAACAAGGGATAACTTGACGTAGAAAACCCAAAGCACTCATAATGATCCGAAATAGGCCATAAGGCTATTTTCATAAAATCCATAGTGGGGGCGCTGCAACATTCCTTCCTTGCACTTTCACGTTTTCCCCTAAAAAAGGGAAAATGGGAATAGAAGGGTGATGCCTTCCCATATCTGATATCCCTAATATAGAGGATAACTTGATGCGGAAACCCATAGCTCACATATTGGATCAAAAATCCACTAAAGGCAACCAGAGGCGCATTCCAGCGCTATTCCGACACTCCTCCCGCACTTTGATTTCGTCCCTCCCTAAACAAGGGAGGCTGGAACGGGAGTAGTGGATGTCACTGCATCCGCACGGACGCGCACCCCTATCCAAGGGCGCGCGGGGCGCGGGAGCACGTTTCCCGGGAACCCACAGTAGGGTTTGTAGGGTTTTGAGTTACAGACTTCGAAGTATTATGATCAGGATTTGAATGCTTAATCTTACAATTATCTTCTGAATGTCCCTGCCGACATCAATGACTACAATAAGGAATGAGGTTTTCGGCTTCAATATACAGCCAAAATCCGGGAGCATGAGACCCATTCTCAATCCATATACGTTTAGGGACTGGTTTCAAGAGATCAATCTCCACACAAATACGAGCAACGCTTGGTCGAGTAAATTGATGGTGGCATGGTCGAGCATTAACGGCTTTCCAAAAAGATTGGCAATGGAGAATAGGGCAGTCTTATGAAAGAGATGAATCGGGAGATTTGGGAGGGCGAACCAAACTAGAACAAGGGGGCTTTCAATATCTAGCCGGAAATATGGAGTCCACTTTAGGACTCTCATAGGAAATCTTCCTAAGTACCAATGATCCTTAATCCATAATCTCTGATAATCCTCTTCATGTTGGACTTGAATAATTATATGTTTAGCATCGAAATGACAAACCGTAAAGCCAGCTTTCAAACCAAACGTATGAAAAGCCTTCTTTGTAGCCTCCAATGACGGACGACCATGGGAAAATTTTCCAATCAGCGTGTGCTTGAAAGGGGCGGCTAAGTATTGGATAACATCATCAGAAAGTTTAAGTGTCGGCTCTCCCTTGTGAGAAGAAGGAGGGAAAAGGAAAGCAAGAGGAGAAGTCGAAATAGAAGGAGAAGTTAAGGCTTCAGCAAAGGATTTCGGAGGAGATGTTGAAAATCTAGTTGCAAGAACTTCTAGAGATTGGCTTTATTAAACCGAGTGTGTCGCCTTGGGGCGCATCGGTCTTATTTGTGAGGAAGAAAGATGGGAGTTTGCGGTTATGCATAGATTATCGGGAATTGAATAAGGTGACCATTAAGAATAAATATCCACTACCCCACATCGATGACCTCTTTGACCAATTGCAAGGGTCGATTGTGTATTCTAGGCTTGATTTGAGATAGGGTTACTATCAATTGAAGGTTAGAGAGGAAGACATTCCAAAGACGGCTTTTCACACTAGATATGGGCACTTTGAGTTTGTAGTGATGTCGTGTGGGTTGACAAATGCACCAGCGGTGTTTATGGATTTGATGAACCGTGTCTTTCATAGCTATCTTGATTGTTTCGTGGTAGTATTTATTGATGATATCCTAGTGTATTCGAAATCTCAGGAGGAGCATGAGAAACACTTAAGGATTGTCTTGTCCATTCTTCGGGAGAAGCAACTTTATGCGAAATTTAGTAAATGTACCTTTTGGCTTGAGGAAGTATCATTTTTGGGACATATTGTTTCTAGCGCCGGGATAGCCGTTGATCCTTCTAAGGTTGAAGCGGTGATGAATTGGAAGAGACCTAGTTCAGTTACCGAGGTTCGTAGTTTCTTGAGTCTAGCGGGTTACTACCGAAGATTTATTGAGGGATTTCCTCGGATTATGACTCCTATGACTAGATTGACACAAAAGAACACACCATTTGTTTTAAGCGAGAAATGCGAGGCCAGTTTTCAAGAGCTTAAGAAGCGGTTGACGACAACACCTATTTTGACCTTGCCTAATGGAGGAGATAACTTTGTGATTTATAGCGATGCTTCTAAGGAAGGTTTGGGATGTGTGCTAATGCAAAAAGGTAGAGTTATCGCTTATGCGTCGAGGAAGTTGTCTACCCATGAACAGAATTATCCAACGCACGATTTAGAGTTGACTGCGATTATTTTTGCGTAGCATAAATGGAAGCATTACTTGTATGGGGCTAAGTTTGAGATCTTTACCGACCACAAAAGCTTGAAGTATTTGTTTTTTCAGAAAGAGTTGAACATGAGACAAAGGAGATGGATGGAGAAATTAAAGGATCATAACTGTAGCATCTTGTATCATCCGGGGAAGGCAAATGTGGTAGCGGATGCCTTGAGTAGGAAGGTGCACATCTCTTGTTTAATGGTTAGAGAATGGAAGATGTTAGAAGACTTGCGAGATTGGGGCCCTAGCATTTATGATAGAGGTGTGATTTTTGCGAATGTTCGTGCTACGCCAGTTTTAATTGGGAAGATTAAAGAAGCGCAAGGGAATGATCCGGAGTTGAAGAAAATAATTGATGGATTGGCTGAGAATGTATCACCTGATTTTGCGATTAATAATGAGGGTACTTTGACATTTCGAGGAAGGATTTGCGTTCCTGCTAACGATGAATTGAAGAGGCAAGTTCTTGATGAGGCTCATAAAACGAGTTATTCCATTCACCCGGGGAGCACGAAGATGTATCTAGATTTGAAACGGCAGTTTTGGTGGAAAGGCATGAAGAGGGAAATTGCAGAGTATGTGTCGAGATGTTTGACTTGTCAACAGGTTAAAGCTGAACATCAAAGGCCTGCGGGATTTCTACAACCACTTGAGATTCCTGAATGGAAATGGGAGTTTATTACTATGGATTTTGTGACAGGGTTACCGCGCACACGTAGAGGATTTAAAGTAGTTTGGGTTATAGTTGACAGATTGACTAAGTCCGCACACTTCATACCGATTGCGATCACATATTCATTGACTCAATTGGCAGCCTTGTACATTTAGGAGATCGTGAGACTTAATGGCGTTCCAGTGAGCATTTTGTCCGATAGAGATCCGAGGTTCACATCCAGATTTTGGCGGTCGTTGCAGGAGGCTTTGGGAACAGATTTGAAATTCAGTACAGCTTTTCATCCTCAAACGGATGGTCAGTCTGAGCGGTTGATCCAGATTTTGGAGGATATGCTTCGAGCTTGTGCCTTGGATTTTAAAGGGAGCTGGGATTCTCACTTACCTTTAACCGAGTTTGCGTATTATAACAGCTATCAGTCGAGTATTAAGATGGTGTCGTATGAAGCATTGTATGGGCGTAAGTGTAGATCACCAATTTGTTGGGACGAAGTTTGAGAGGCAAAACTTTGGGGTTCCGAGTTAGTGCAACAATCGGTTGAGAGCGTGAAGTTGATTAGAGACAGATTACGCACCGCTCAAAGTCGAGAAAAGAGTTACGCGGATAATCGTAGAAGGGATCTTGAGCTCCAAGTGGGAGATTACGTATTCTTAAAGGTGTCACCAAGAAGGGGTACGAAGAGATTTGGCAAGAAAGGGAAGCTTACACCGAGATACATTGGCCCATTTGAGGTTCTTGAGAGAGTTGGGTCTTTCGCTTATTGAGTTGCATTACCACCTTCACTTTTGGAGATTCATAATGTCTTCCATGTTTCCATGTTACGAAAGTATTTGAAAGACGAGTCTCATGTACTTGAGTATGAGGAGATAACATTTGAGCCGGATATGTCCTATGTTGAAAAGCCCGTGAAGATTTTAGATACCAAAGAGCAAGTGCTACGAACCAAGAGGATTCCCCTAGTTAAAGTCCTTTGGAGAAATCACAACATTGAGGAAGCGACTTGGGAAATGGAGGCGATGATGCGTGAGAAGCATACACATTTGTTTGATGGACTTGGTAAGAATTTAGGGACTAAATTCCTTAAAGGAGGGGAGAGTGTAACACCCCGGATTCTTGCATGAGCATTGTGTGCTTGCCTACATGCATTCTTGATGTTCATGAGCATGTTTATTTAGTCTATATATGTTTTAGAATCATTTATAAGTCATTCATAATGCTCATAACATGCTTAGAATCTCATTTGCATGCTTGTTGAATCGTCGGTTGAATCGCTTGTTTAGTTCTCCTTCTTTCCCCCCCTTCGTTCAGATTGTTCGGGTGTTGTTTGAGGGTGTTTGTGATGAGTTTTAGACTCATTTTTGATGGGGTTTGAAGCCCCATTGATTTGGCTAAGTGTTTGGGGGTCTTTTAGGTTGCATTTTGAGCCATTTTGGGTCTGCCGGGCTTGCGGCCACAAGGTGGAATGGCCTTGCCTCCGCAAGGTAACCAGAAAATGGAGAGTTTGGCATGCTTGTAGCTTGCGGTCGTAAGGTAGGAAGGACCTTGCATCCGCATGGTCCCCCGAGACTGGTTTGCTCTGTTTTGTTGTTTCTTGAATTCTACACTTAAACCCCTATCCAAAACCCTTTCTAAACCCCACCTAAACCTCCCTAACCCTCATTACTTATGACCTAACATTAGTAACTTGTTTTAGGAGTGGATTAGTGAGTGCTTTAGTGATTAAAACAATCCCCAAATCAGATTTTTAGAGACCACATCAATGTGACACTTGTCCCACTAAGTTTCTAACTCTTTAAACACCACAATATGATTATTTGACCTTCATTTCCCACCTCACTCTCTAAAAACGGGATTCATCTCCCTCAAGGTCCTCCCATGGCTTCTTGAAGCTTTCCCCTTGGTCTTCCATGGTTCTTCCTCCCATTGCTCAAGCCACCTCCATAGAAGTGAAGAGCTTGAAAAGTAGATCATTTCCTACCGAATAGATTTCTCATTTGCTTTCTTGGGTGTAAAATACATGTAAGTTACTTCTCTTCTTCTTTGATTTGGTTCTCATTGACCCTAAGGAAAACAAAGCTCATGATTTTTTAGGTCAATGAGTACACATATATGATTCATATGCCTTCATCTTGTGATTTGAAAATACGAACTTGTTAGAATCATGTATAGGATGATTTTATGGTTATGTGTAATGACCCGACCTGGATTCCAACACGAAATCCCAAGGTCGTGCCACTGGAACTAACATAAGTAAAGGACAAGCACTTGCTAAGCAGTAGTGCAAGTCAAACAGTCGAGCTAACACGCTCTAAACGTGAACATAAAGCCGCATTAAAATACGGTATTTCAAAAATCAAATCAGCGGAAGCAATAAGGAAAGAAGTCCCAAGCATGAAGCTCGAAACCAACGCCAATGAAACAAAGTGAGACATTCTCTTTCAAAGGAGGAGAAACAAAACTCGCGTGCCGCAACATTGCGGACGACGAACAAACCATCAATACTCCAGGCTGGCGTTTCAACAAAGGAACAACCTAATATATCAATTACCCAACGGCTAAAGCATACCGGGGTCAACCAACAACTATAACAAATGGAATAAAGAAATGCCCCAAAGCTATATCGTGCCCGGGACACAACTAAAATAAATACGAAAACCACGAACAAGGCACGACACAACACATCGGCCCAAGAAAGAAACAATACAAATACCCAAGTATTCTACCAGACTGTAAAGTCTAAATAACTTTACAAAATGTCAATCTCACAAGAATAGCAAAGTACATGATATCAATGGCAATGCTAAAAAGGAAAAGGACTCCACAAGCTACTACTTGGGAAAGTCGGCTGCTACAAACACGAACCACACGATCTAATCTCGATCTATCTACCAGCTGCGCACTGCTACAGTCACAATCTACTCTACCTCAGTGTAGCTATCAGTTACTGCAACTATTAACAAGTACAGGATGAGTCATAATGACCCAGCACGATACTACAATATATATGCAACTTATAATTATGTAACATAAACATAACCATGGTGTCATTTTATAAATGACAGAAAAACCCGTGAGGAGGCGTCGTATCGTTTCGATACTCCACAAGATATCCATTTCTTCTTACTTACTAAACCATCCAAATGAACCATGGTGTAATTCCCTGTTCAAACACAAATCAAACGAATTAGAAGGTAGTTCCCACAAAACATTATATGCAAGCATACATATCATTATATATACAAATCAAGCTATTCACATTATTACCACGTGTAAGGGTACATATTTATATATATACACCTATATCAATATGTATATCTCTATATATACATATCAAATCTCCCATATATTAGTCATGCATAAGTGTGCATATGTATAAACACATTTCAAGTCTTCCATATAACACCAACCAACACAAACATGGTCAATAAGATCTCATGTTCACTAACACTTTGTTATCACATAAGTGCCCATAGTAAGCCACATAAAGGATAGAGAAGATACCAAATCACTTTCGCCGTATTTATGGGTCCCAACGGGCACAATAATAAGCTAGAAGGGGGGGGGGGTTGAATAGCTTATTATACACTTAAAACTTTTTAGTAATTTCTTTGAAGGGTACTTGCAATCTATTGAAAAGATAGAAGTAGCGGAAGACCTTCAAGGTAGTTGTTCCAGGTCTGCCGATAAGGACTACCGGTAGACCTTTTACAAGTTACTTAAGTTCTGCTGTAAAACGGATAAAGATAATCAAAGTACTAAACAGTTCAAATAGCAGACAAACAGTAATGAAATGACACAAGTATTTTGAGATGGTTCACACTATAAAGAGTGCTACGTCCACCACCAAGGCAGTCAACCTTGGATTTAAATAGTGCATTATGTTTTCCACTAGATTTATTACAAAGAATATTCCTAATGGATCATGTACAAAATATTGACTTGTGTTTGGGGTCTAGGGAATTAAATATCTGTAAATACAGGATATTTAATTCGTGGAGAAGTATAGTTAATGAATGAATAACAACAAGAAGTAATGAAATAAAAGTTGATGCTTGTCTTCTTGTTGTTGACGAGGACTTCTAGATCTGTTGAGGATCTTCTTTAATGCACTGAGCTGTAAGACTTGGAGTTATGGAGTTTCAGAGCAATCTCTAAGTGTTCGATCGATTCTGTGCATTGTCTTTGTCTCCAGTCTTCAATGGCAGTATTTATAGCAGGTGCAGAGAAAAGGATCCGTTGGAGAAGACGAAGGTTTCAACAGCTCTTTTATGTATGCATTAAATGCATGGGGCTGTTAGTCAAGAAATTTGTCTTGACAGATATCTAGTGCAGGGAATGATTTCTGAGATCCTCGAAAAGTGGGCAATCTAGATGTCAGATCTGAGAGTTGTTGCAGAAAGTAGATGACAGTCTGCTTTTCCTGCTTTCACTGTTCAGGGCGAAAAGTCTTCCTGCTTTTCGGAAAGCTGCTTTCGGCGGGCTTGATGTGTCAGGGAATGTTTTAGATAAATTCAAACATCGATCAGGAAGTTTGAATTAATCCAATGAGTCATTTGCTGGATAGGACACGTCATGAGAGACCAGGTGCATGGACATAAGGTCTGCCATTTGTATGCTTTGAGTAGGTCTTCCGGTGAAACTTGTGGAGAGGTCTTCTGCTGAACCTATAAAGTCATATAAAAACTATACTTGGTAAAGTTCTATACACGGTTGCCATGCTAATCGATATGCAGCCCGATTAGCCACTAAAGTATAAAACTAATGTAATGTACTGAACATTTATAAATCTAACACAAGAATCAACAATCTCCTCCTATTTATATCTGGTCATCATTACTACAAATGAGAGCTATAACCGACTATGTGATAGATAATAGCATGTCTTTAGAGATTTATATATATATAGTAGTGGAAGACATGCCTCTATCAAACAGAAGAGCATCTCAAGTGTAAGGACTAATCTAAGTGCATAAAAAAAAGGAGATCATAGAATAGCACACAGATCAGTAGGTAAAAACAGTTCAAGTATACATTTAAACTGAGTGTTTAAATTCTTAGCAGATATAGAAAGTAAAGTAGCAAGAATTTAAACAAGACAATTTTGAAAAACAAATAATCTTCTGTATTTATAAACAAGATGTTTATATATAACAGAGTTTTCAAAATATAAGATAGATACAAAGGTAAAGGGAAGAAAAGATACAAAACTACCAAGGTCTTTTCCCTTTGCCTTTGTCTGCAGCTTCCTTTTCCCTTCGTTCTCTCTCTAGCTCTTCCATTCTCACGTGCGTACTCGTCATTTGCATCGATGTAGGAGTGCGGTGGAGCGAGGCGGTAGTCAAGTTCTTCACGAAGACGACTATTCTCTTCCATCAGCATTCGGTTGATTGATCTCATTTGCTTCTCCTCTGTGATGGCCAGATCACGATCACGATGGGCATTCATGATATTGTGAGCAGAGTCTTGAGCTATGTTGTTAAGCTCTAGAACGGGGAGAGCGACATTGCCGAGATGGAGAGTGATGGCATGGAAAAGCTTGTAGAAGAGGGAGGAGCAGATACGTACACATTCGTCTCTTTGAGCTTCAACGTCGATCTTGACGTCTGTGAAGTCGTGTCGTATCTGTCCAAAGCGAGTCCAGACATCTTCTTGAAATTGTCGTAGAAGAGCGGCAGTTCGGTCATTTGCTTTGGAAGCGGCAGTGGCTATTTCGGCGGTAGCGGTAGCGATGCTGGTAAGAGCGCCTAGCCGTTCGTATATGGCGTCCAGCCTTGACAAAATTTTGTCATTGGGCGGCTGAGAGGGAGTTGATGCCTGGCCAATGTGAATAGTGGCTTCCGGAGATACAGGCCGGAAGGGTTGTTGAGGTCGAGGAGGATAGGAGTCGGATGAGGAGGTAGAGGAAGAAATGGTTTGAGGTGGAGGGGGAGGAGGGGTTGGTGGGGAATCTAGCTCCATATCAGTGTCAGAATTTTCACTGATATGAGAGGATTCGGGTAGGGGGTCTGTAGAGAACCAGAAAGAGGGGGCAGGGTAGAAGAGGGATTTAGGTTTGAGTAGGGTAGGTTGAGGAGGTTGTTGGTTAGGGGTGAAGAGCTCTGTTGCTGAAGAGAGTTCAAAAAGGAATTTGGCAGCAGCAGAGTCTATTGGCTTTGTGGGAGGGATTGGAGTTGGTTGTGGTGTGGTTGATGAAGTTGGTTGGGATTGGTGAGGTGAGGAAGGGGTAGAAGGGTCAGGTGGGTAGTTGAAGGATGAAGGAGGAGGAGTGGGGGTTCTGGCTGTCTCCTCCTGAGTTTGAGACTCCCGAGGGATAGGCTCCTCTGGAGGTGGTGAATTCCTCTGAGTAGATGACTCAGGAGGAATGGGTTCTTGGTTGGGTGTGGCGGTAGAGGGTTGGCTAGAGGTAGTTGGTTGGCTGGCGGTAGTTGGTTGGTTGGCGGTAGTTGGTTGGCTAGAGGTAGAGGGCTTGGTCCCGGCAGATCTCCTTTTCTTCCTTAGCGGCTGAATAGGAGACTCAATTTGCTTCATCGATGGTGGCGAGGGTGTCTGGCTGGGTGGTTGGTCCTCGAAGGTTTTTAAGTCGCCTTCGTTTGGTTTAGGAGTGGGGGAGAAGGGTGAGTGGTTGATTTGTTTGAGAAGATGGCTGGGAAGAAGAGGTTTGTTGAGTTTGAGAGGATGGCTGGGCTTGTGAAGTTTGGGCTGGGGAAGGTGAAGGAGTTGGTTTTGTAGAATTTGGTCCTTGCCTTCCTTCATCTCTTTCTGATCCATTTGGCTGCTCCTTTTCGGTTGGCACAACATCTTCGGCCTTGTCTTCTTCTTGCCCTTGGCGTTACTTCTTTCGTAGCAGTGATTCGCTCATCGGCCAAGTCTTTGGCTTTTGATGGAGGGGCGTGGCCACTTGTTCATCAAATTTTAGAGGCCTTTTGTGGGTCCTGCTGGCCGCGTCATGTGCTTCCATGTTGAAGTGAGTTACCGAGATCGGTACAGGCTTAGCCACTTTGTCTACGGAGACGGGCGGAAGACCCTTTTGCCTTCGCAATTTCTCATACTCGAGTATTTTGAAGAACAGGCGGTTAGTCGCTTCTCCTTAGCCACCACTATCGTTCGTCTTCCTTCGAGGAAGGGTTGATTTCCAAGGTGTCTCTGAGTAAGGCATTGATTAGCCTTAAGAAGGGGCGTTTCAGCGAGGTTGTTCTTCGCTTTCTCTACCCACTACTTTAATTCGTTGAAAATGATGGCCCCAATTGAGGCGGACTGAAGGAATACGACACTTAAGTTAAGTTT
>JABEVN020004088.1:0-15619 GCA_013146195.2 Codonopsis lanceolata | reverse complement strand
CGAAAGAAATCATAGAAAAAAGACACTCTACTTGGTCTTGCTCCTCATCTGGCGAGGATTCATCTCGGATTCATAAGGGACCCCTCGGTAATTTTCCACAGAAATCCCAATCGAATCAAACCAATTCGCCTCTCTTGAGTCCATAGGCTCGGTTGAGCAGCGAGCTCAAATTACAATAATCCTCATTCACGAGTCTCTACCCTTTCGAGTCGACCAACCCTTTCCTCGTCGGCGGCCATTTCACTCGCGAGCTTCGCCTCATCCACCTCGTCACAGTGGGTGGTCACATCATTCACAACCACTTTCGAGAAAGAGACAGGCAGGCTTCTTGGGTATTCACTTCCTCTGCGAAATAAACACATCGGATCCGTTCTCTCGGAATCTGCAGTGCATGATGCTCACAAGCACCGATGATCATAGTCATAAGCTTCTTGCTCATGATCAGAGTTGTCATCAAAAAGTCGAAGAGGGGAAGACATCATACAATAGATCGAGCAATATCTTGATTAATCCCCAGAAAACTTATGATTCTTCGAAGATCTTTCCTTGATCTCCACGCAAACTACCAAGCCTAAAAGCGGAGTCCTAAGAATCTACCCGAAAACCATGAATATGAAGAAACAGAAAAAAGCGTAACCAAAAACTCAAAGAAAGCGGAGGAGGAGGATTAAAACATGAAAACTTACTTACAAGTGCGTTGAGCGGGGAATCAATTTGCGGAGGAAATTTGAAATGTTGAAATAATCCAGAATGACGGAAACGAATTTCTTGTTAGCACAAAGAATCACCACTGGGGAAAGTAATGGGAAGAGCAAGGCAGAGCAATCGAAGAATTGAAAGGCAGTAAAAAGGAAACAAGACTAGGGTTTTTCCCCTTTTATAGGCGAGATTTTGGGGAAAAGGGCGCCCAAATCACGTACCCACAAATTCAAACAAAGGCGGTTGCGAAGCACCCGATCAAGCCCGCCATTATTGCCTGCCTCGAAAACACGCGGCTCATCATGACTATATTCAGGCGTCACTTGAAAAGCCTTTTTCGCCTCCCCCACCTGCCGGCTCGAATACACCAATCGCGTTACACATGAAGCGACTCCCTCACACCACAACGGAATTAAAACAAGTGTATTGCTCCCGCACGAGCATAAATACTCGTCGGCGAAGAGGGAGCGGGGGCCACCGACAGATGAGCTCGGCCAAACTTTGGTCACGAGCCAAGCACTGTCAACACGTGATAGTTACATGCATGGTAGAGACCAAGAAAGGAGCTATCCAGAGCGAGGATAGGCTGAGATCTAACGCCATAAATCCATATCGAGCAGGAATTTATCTATCAACCAGCGAGCAGGATGCAGGGCTGCTCGGGTGGTCCCGATCAATTTTGAGCTTAACTGGGAAATAATCTCACCGACCCCGAGATTTTAGTCATGATTCCTTCAGTTACGTGATCAACCCACATTTATGGTATTAAAGCCCTAAATTATCTCCATGATAGTGGCCTAGCCCGGATCTCACTCCCAAAAAGGCTATATATACCTCCTAAAATCTCATTTGAAAGGTACGCACTATTCTATACACCGAAACCCTGTTATTTTGCTTTCAACTAAGCTTAATACTTACTCTCACACCTGAGGGGTTTCAGAGGCCTTGCAGATTCCATCTAGGTGTTTTCCTCTTTTTGTGTGGTTTTAGAAGTTCTCACATTTAGTTAAGCCCAGATATCCTATAAACCGCAAGGACCGGTCCAAGACTAGATTGTGCAGCATCAGTTTTAATAAAAGACAATATTATTATTCACTAAGGATCCGTGATAACAACAATGATAGAAATAGTGTAAACCTTTCACTATTGTTTTTTTTAATACAATAAACGTTTTTTAATACAATAAATGTAAACCTATCAGTCTATCTCTATCACTATTGTTTGTTTTTTTGAATACAATAAACGTTTTGAAATAGGACAGGCTGCTTGGTTCTAAGGTCAAGGCATGCCACCCACGTCTACAATTCTAACCACGTACAAGTTTGGCCCCTTTTGTCGTTTCTTGGCAGTTTGTTTTTTATTTTTTTTCCTTTAAATATCTCTTCTATTATATTGAATGTTGAGTTCGGGTTGAGGTGACACAAGTAAAAAGTTGGGAAATTTTTGGTTCAGTCTATTTTTTAAAATTTTTAACTTTTCTAATCCAATTTTTTTAATTAAAAAATATCATTTTTTAACGTAAAAAGACTACAATATCATTAATTAGCAAGAACCACACTACGAATAAAGACATGATGCATTGTGGTTCATATATTTATATATCGCGATGTAAAACTATCAATTGTCAACAAATTATGTAAAATGTGGTATATAAATATGTAAACTGCAGTAAAACATTATTTGAATCACAATATATAAATAAACAGAATATCAACAGCCTGCATTGAAAGAAACAAACTACCCAGCACGTATATTAACAGTCAAAAATTAATGACAATAATTTTTCTTTTTCTTTATTTCGTCTTAAAATATCTAATGTCATTTTTTTTCAAGCTTATCTACTGTTATTTTGTCTCACTCCATATGATTTATTTAAAATTTCATCTGTTGTTTATCATCAAGTTTCTTCTCAAGCTTTATGATTTTCGGATGCATACAAATCTTAGATCAAAAAAACATCACATTCTTCCTTCATCTTTATGAATTTGATCATTAAGTTTAAGAAGCAACTTGATGATAAAATAATCATATGAAGCTGATTTATGAAGATTTCTCACAAACTTCATAAATTTTCGATGTATTTAGATGTATTTTGATACAGAAATTGAAAGTAAAACATATATTTTGTATCGTCCTTCACATATGTATTTTGTATCGCGGTTCATCATTGTCAACATTCACGATTTTTGATACAAAAATGAAAGTATAACATGTATTGTGTATCAGGGTTCACTTGTTTTTGTATCGATGTTCATTTTTTTTTTGTATTGCGGTTAATATATTTGTCAACTGTCGTGCAACTAATTTTTTATGAAGAAAACTATTTATAAACAAATATATCAAAAATTAAATACTGCTACCAAATAAGAAAATTTACATCGCGGTAATATTTAAATACATAAATTGAAGTTATATATCGCGGTGCAAAGATTAATATACTCTATTATGGTTGTTTGTTTTTGTATCGCAATTAATATATTTGTATCGCGATATATAAACATTTAATACTAACTTTTTATATTGAAATCACAAAAAGACATGTGCACCGCGATTCATGCGCTAGTAACCATTCAGCGTTCATTAAGGGTAACATAGTTATTTTTTTTCTAAAAGCGATCTTTTCTGATTAAAAATAAAAACAATAGACTGAAGCGATTAAAATCATGAAAAAATGGACCGGCCTGCGATTTTATCTAAAAAGTTTATACTATCAAACTCCTAATTTTGTAAAAGTGACTGCTAAAGTATTTTGGAAAATAGAAATACCCCAATAACTTTTTTGAATTTTGAGTTATTTTATTTTTATAAAATTATAGCTATAGTAAAAATAATATAAAAAACATCTCAACCATAAACCACCGTACAAAAAAGAGTAGCGTTAAATGACTCAAATTGATCATGATTAAAAGTATTTAATGCTCCCTAAACCATTTGGAAAAA
Source organism: Codonopsis lanceolata (assembly GCA_013146195.2). NCBI lineage: Eukaryota > Viridiplantae > Streptophyta > Magnoliopsida > Asterales > Campanulaceae > Codonopsis > Codonopsis lanceolata. Next base: position 11,980 of record JABEVN020004088.1, on the reverse strand, counting down.
AACATACTCCATCTGTTTCAGGCATTTGAAAGTCAATTTTTTTTAAAAATGATATTTTTAGTAGTTTATTAGCAATAAAGTTACTATTTTATACCTTAATTTTTTAAAATGGACTCTTTAAATGAAATATCTCAAAATGAAATAGTAGACTCCTTACCCGGAATAAAGAGAGTATTTATTATTTACGCTGTCGTTTGATAGTCATGATTAAGGTTAGATAGGATTAATAAGCCAAGATATATCATGTTTGGAACACAATAGGTGGTTGGGACTAATAGCACAAGTTATCATGATAAATTAATTATTCTTTCACTATTAATAGCGCTCTCACTAACATTTTTTATCTCAAAATTACATCTGATATACAAGTGAAGATTAACAGCGAGTGCACTAATAGTACTAGGGGCTTGTTTGGTAGTCGGACAAGAATACACAGTATTATTAATCACAGTACTATTAGTACCCTCGTTATTAATCATCACTTGTATATCGGGGGTAATTTTGAAATTACAAATGTTAATCCCAATTTTTTTTTTGTGAGTGCGTTAATAATACCACCCTCCCCCTTGGTATTAATAGTGAATGGATAATTACTTTATCCGGATAACTCGTGCTATTAGTCCCGACCATCTATTACGTACCAAACATCAGACAACTCGGCTTATTAATCATATCTGACCTTAATCCTGGCTACCAAACGACACTTATGATTAATAATACTATTTTTTTTTTTTAACCAGGTTGAATCCTGGGGTAGTAGTTCCGGTCTCTCATTGCTACTACCAGAAAAATCGCGAGATGTGCCCGAAATGATACATGGTTTGAGAAAAAAAAAATAATAATAATACTTATCCATGCATGACTACCAAACAAGCCCCACATATTTTGATTCAAATTAATTGAATTCATTAATTGTTAGTAACTTTTCATCTTCTCCACATTTTTTTCATTAATGAAAAATGGTGGTATAGGTAAAAGTAAACCATTTCTTTATTATTTTTTACTGACCCTAACATTACTCAGTAAAAAGTAAAAATTAAACATTACTCAGTAAAAAGTAAAAATTAATCAATTCACAAGATCTCTAACTAATAACAAACCCGAAATATTCTCTAAATCCAGCAGTTTTGGCTTGTATTTAATTGAGTAAACGTTTCTTTTTTAGGTAAGTTGAGTAATCATTTCAACATAATCAAAGAGAGTCGTGTAAATCAATAATCAAAATTTTGATCAGCATATTACTAATTTAATGAAGATGATGAAACGTGAAACGTGACGAGGAATCGTGCCTAAAACATGGTTAAAATCTCAATTTTCTCATCCTACTTTCGACCAAAATTCATTAAGCTCACTCTACTTTATTTTTGTTCAATTTAATCACTCTACTTTCACATAATTAGCACGTTCATCACTCCATCCATATATTTAAATGGAAAGTTTAATTTTGTTAGGAAAATAAAAAAATACCCTTACTAAATTTAGGGAATTTGAGGGTCTTTTTCCCCTCTCAAACATAATTTTTTATTGTGTGACTTGAATTTTTCAACACACCTTTCAAAGGTAAGGGGCATTATTGTTTTTTCAAAGATTTTCATCAAACTTAACTAACGGAAATAACTCTAATGACCTTATTGACTTTCAAAGCCAAGTAGAGTGATTAAATTGAAGAAAAAAAAAGTAAAGTAAGCTTAATGAATTTTGGCCGAAAGTAGGGTGACCAAATTGAGATTTAAACCCTAAAACATCAACTTCTTGTGTATCACGCCTTGGGCTTCTAAATTGTTTTGCTAAGCACGTTATTAAACCATATCAGAAAAATTAGATATCCTCCTTTCTTCCAAAAGATTCTAGGTTTAAAATGTTTGTCTAATTAGGTTTTTGTTTTTGTTTTTTTTTTTTTTGAGGTAAATTCGGGCCGGTTCACTTTGATGTGTTTTCGATCGCGGTAATATCCTATGCTTTTTTTTTTAACTGGGAAAAAAAAAATCACGTTTAGGGGTGAAAGACTATGATACCCTTAATAAATTTGAGGCGCTCTACGGATTAAATCCATCGCGTTGCATCAATTTTTGCACAGCGATGCATTAATTTTAATTGCATCATATTTTGCACCATGATGCATTAATTTAATTACCTAATCGAATTTTGAATCATGTTGCATCAATTTTTGCATTATGATATATCAATTTTAATAACTTAATCCAATTTTGATCGTGTTGCATCAACTTTTGCACCACAAGACATCAATTTTAATTACGTAATCTAGTTTTGCATCGCGCTGCAAAAATTATTACATATCGCACTACAAAATCATAATAGACTAGATTTTCATGTCATCTGTCTTTTTCTCCATTCTCATCTGTCATAAGTCTTCTTATTGTTCTTCCTCCTCATCATTCGTCCATACTGAAAATTCATTCAATCCGACACATGTCAATTCTTGTTTCGTTGCGCAATCATCGTGATTTTCGAACTCTAAAGTGCTAGTCGGAGCTGTGGAAGAAAAACGATCTAATCATTTTAAGAACAATATTTTAAAAATAAATTTTAACAAATAAAAAAAGAACGAGACAATATTTGAGAAAATGTCCTGACGAGCAATTTCTTGTTTTTTTTCTCCCCATACAACGTTCGGTCTGTGACTACTAGTCGCTAGCAGTACATTTTATGTTGTTAGATGTTGTGGTTATAATTCTCTTATCCAAGACTAAATAAATTTATTTCAAACTTAGATTTGTTGAGGTATCAATCTCATTTATATTGGCATAATAATTCATTTTTTGGTTGTCTTACAGATTTTGGTCACTCAACTTAAAATTTAAACATTCAATACTTCATTTGTCTCAAAATAAATATCATTCTAAAAATTTGGACAAGGATTAGAAAATTTTATAAAAAGACAGAAGCATTCTTATTTAAGTGTAATTATTGTTAATAAGTTGGATGATTATTTTATCTTTCCTCTCAATATAATATTCAATTAGAGAGTAATTAATAAAGGTAATTTTGAAAAAATGTAGACAATTTTTCTTAAAATCATATAACGTTATTTATTTTGGGATAAATTTTTTTTTCAAAATATTACTCCCTCCGTCCCTAAATAATCGTCCTGCTTGACCCGGCGCACAGTTTAAGAAAAAGTAATTGACTTGATTATTTATATTGATTTAATGTGTAGTTTCCTTTAATGCTCATGTATATATGACTCATAATTAAAGTATAGTGAAAAAGTAAAGGTAAAGTGGTAAAAGTGATATTCTAAAAAGGTAAGTTTCAAAGTGGACAATTATTTTGGGATGGACGAAAAAAGAAAGGAGGACGATAATTTAGGAACGGAGGGAGTAGTATTTATTTTAGGATGGAAAAAATACAAAGCACATTAATTGGGGTGATCATTTTGGAACTGGGATTATGGTGACAGATAATAAAGCGATAAAGAGCAAGTGGTGGGCGGTTAAAATATGTTGGCGGCGGATTCACTTTAGAATTTAGATTATGTTTTTTAAATGAGGATGAGAGAAAATAAAATACCACATGCATCATAAAATAAATGTCATTTTACAAAATTGCAAACATATTAAGAAAATTTATAAAGATATTGATTTACCCTTTTTTAAAATCACTTATTGTAGTTAAGTTTCACTATTATTTTTTTATTTTCTCTTAACAACCCTTTTTTATAACATTTAATTATAGTGTAGTAAATAAGGGTATTTTGGCAATATATGGACAAATTTCTTGAAATCCTGTGAAGACAATTTTTTTTTTTTTTTGCTTAAAGGACATTTATATAGGGATGGAGATAACTCGTTTTTAAGGCGGGAAAAAAGATACACTTGGAAATTATACATCTGCATGAAAAACGATCATATTTTGACATTGTAAAATTCAACTGATTGGTTTTTAATCTCTTTGTGCCTATATATTTTCTCAGAACTGGAAAAAAGGCATGTTGTGCATCGCAATGCACAAAACCATACTTTATTATGTACAAAATAAGGCACTTTTATGTGTCGCGATGCATGATTTTGTGCATCACAATTTATAAAGTGTCTTTTCTCAATTACGAAAATATGTAGCAGGTGTAAAGAAATTAAAAACTTAGAAAAATGAGATTGGCCCTCAAATTTTCCTTCAACTAGATTTATGGGGGATAACAAAGCGGCCCCCTCCCATAAATTTTCATCGGCCGATCCGTTAAAGCACACGATTTTTTAAAATCGGTAAATGACACTTTTTAGAGAAAACGAAAAATCTCATTCTCAAATTGACATTTTGCCTTCTCTTATGTTTATCGAACAACTGATTAATGAATGAAACAAAGCCAGTTGGAAATGAACATCAACATCATCGTTGTCTTCGAATTCTTCTTATATACCTATGATTTTGCATATCTTGATTACTTCGACAGATGAACGATTAACATCATCGCTTCTTCCCTTTGCCTCCTCTTTCCTCTTTCCTCTTCCTTGTTGAGTTATGTGAAGCGGTCTCATGAGAGGCAATGATTAGGACAATCCATCTTTCGATTTCGATTATTATGATAAGGATTTAAAGTACATGAAGGTGAATTTTGACGAGCTGTGTGATAAAGACAATTTTACGAATAATAAGAAGCACATGCATTGTATATTACTAACATTTTTCATAACCACCAAGATTATCAATTCAAGTTTGCCAGAATAACGTTAGTACTGCAACAGGATCTCAGACGATGATGTAACTTAATTACTTTTTCTCTCTGTAAATTATTGAAGCCAAAATTCAAACCATGTTGATATTTTAAAATGCATTTCCATGTGCACTTATGCACATTTATAGTAACATGCCATCGTTTCTCTCTCTCTCTCTCTGGTTGTTGATAAAAGTACTAAAATAAAGAAAAAGAACAAAATAACCTAGAAGTGTGTGTGTGTGTGTGTGTGTGTGTGTATATATATATAAGAGTTCGTCTTTTTCTTATAGTGGAAAGTGTAAAACCGAGAATAAAGCGTAGTAAGGAGGCTTGCAATAGTGTCTTTTACCGGTTCAATGGAAGGAAGAAACTCATGCATGGGAGGGGCAATTTAGTAACAATATTATGAAAATGAACTTTAATAGTTACGAAAAAAAGGGATTAAGAGATTGGAAAGCTTGTGAAGTGGATTGCCTGCAATTTATCATTAAAAAAAATAAGGGTAAAATTTGGGTGGATCCACTTTGTGAAGTTTGTAATCACCACAGTACTTTATGTTTTTTAATCGGAAAAAGTCACGTTTGGAGGCAAAAAGACTACGATGCCCTTAATGAGCCTAAGATGCGCTATGGCTCGTTATCTACAGGCATCACGGTTCATATTTTATATATCGTGATACACATGATTAATTTTATGTATTTTTATGCTAATTTTTTTGAATGTTATATCGCGATGCGCATATTTTTGCATCTCACAACTGTGCTTTGCAGTTTGCCAATCTTGCGTTGATATTTCTTAATAGATTTCCATACACTCCTCTTCTGTGCATCCATTTTAAACGATGCAGAGTTTTAGAATTACAGTGCAGAGATCTGAAATTATTAATAGGTTATTAATTTCACAAACCAACTGCAACCATCATCAAATTTCTTGCATACAACACTAATCAACTGATTATTGTTCCTCATAAAAGTATATTCAAATCCAATCTTGAAACAATACTTTATAAGTTTACAACGAAAATTATACGCCCGTCGTCTAAAATTTTGCTCAACACCAGTAATAAGTGATACCAAACCAACAGTTAAAAGATCATTTGAAGAATTGATTATGCTTTGATAAGATGATGCATCGCGATTCGAATGAGTTGAAATGTCATTACATATTGAGACATCCAGATTTGAAGTAGATGCACCGCAGTTAAATTTTATTACATTGCGGTGCAAAATTGATACATCGGCTTTATGACAATATGTTGAATCCCTAACGTTACCAGAAACAGAATCCCCAAGTAAATCTACTCTATTTAATCAAAAGCTTAAATCATTTTGATTTAAAAAAAAAAAAACGTCTACGGATATATACTACTTGACAAAACTCTGGCCAATAACACCATGTTTACGCAATCATCATCATTCGCCAAACAACAATTCAAGTGAGATTCAACGGAATATTTCATAGTTAAATTTGAAAATTAAACATTAAAATATTAGCTGTTATCAATTGAATAACATCACCAATACCAAAATTTTCAGGAAGTTTAGAAACAATAGTATCTCTTCGAAATTTAACCAATAACATAATAGGTTTTTCTATTGAAGAAGAGATAGAATTAAATAGAATTTCCGGTCGATACTTCAAATAGATCACAACATTTTGAAAAGAAAAGGAATAGGGAAGTGACGACAAATTACATAAGAGATAATAAAATGAAACTATTAAACGCATCCGAAATACATCAATGTCCATGAAATTTAAAGTATATGTTTTGCACTGCAATACATAAAACTATGCACCGCGATTCCCGCAGCTAGTCATTCGTTAAGCGCATTCGGTTTATTAAGAATATCGTAGTCATTTTTCCCCAAAAGTGACTTTTTACGGTTGAAAATAGAAACACATGACTAGAGCGATTGAAAATTTAAAAGGGGACCGACCCGTAATTTTTCCAAAAAATTAAGTACTACATAGGTTGAAAATCTAGAAAAAGAACCTACCTGCAATTTATGCTAGATTTAAAGCAAAATCTAAAGTCCGTAATCTTCGGGGGAGGCCCAGCAACAGCCCAAATTTATTTATTTTATATTTTTTTTCGAAAATAGGGGCGGTACCCTGCTAGATTTTATTAATATTAAAAAAAGAAATACAAACTTGAGGGGGACAACCAGCCCAAATTTATTTTAATTACTCCCTCCGGACCTATATGTAAGCAAAAAATACCAAATTTTGGTGGACTTAAATATAAGCAAAAATCATCATATTAAACTATACTCACAACTTCCAAAAAGTTTGGTACAAAAAATACCCCTTGTTAATTCTTTTGTTTTTCAAGATGTGTGCACATTCTCTATACACAAAGAACCACTAATTATAAAAGGAGATATAATGAATTAATGACAATGAGTTAATATTGTATTAATTATCATCAGTTTTGAGTGAAATACTTAAGAGTATTTTAGTAAGTATATTTTTGTTTTATATAAAATCATGACAATTTAACTAATTTAACTTATTTTCTTAATCTGTGTGAAATCGATTAATTTTACTTATATATAGATCCGGAGTAATAGCTCGCTAGCGTCTCTTTGGAACTTGAAAGTTTGAGCTCATAAATGACACTAAATAATGTGATAAATCCCACCGAAACCCGACACAGGACACCCTCGTCATTCTCAGAATTCCCTTTGCCCTCTGAAATACTCCATATAGATTACATTTTCGCGCTCACTCTCAAAATTTTCTCGCGCTTTCCGCCCATTTCCTTTTAGGGCATCTCCAACCATACCCTCAAATCCTTGATTTGGGGGTTTGGTCTCAGCTTTTCCACTCCAACCGTGCCCCCAAACCCAAACCAAATTTGGAAGTTGCTACAGTGCTACCCCAAATTTGGGGTACCACTGTAGCTCTACCCAAAATTTGAGGTTGGTGGGTCCCATGCCATTAAATTAATTTTTAATAATTATATAATTGTTAAAATTATTTATAAAATTATATTTTTTATTTAAATGTATTACAAATTAATAAATACCTAATACTAGATAATATAATTTAGATAACATTTTTAATTCAATAATTTTATAACTTTTTTTCTATTATTAAGTATTTTAAATTATTGAACATTTTTAATTCAATAATTTATAACATTTTTTTCTATTATTTGTAGATTTCGTTTACAAATAAATAAATAAATTATTATTATTATACTAATTATAGAACACCAATTTCACATTTAAACTAAAAAATACATACATATTAAAATTTAAAATTATTAGAACATTTATAAATTTAAAAGCGCATACATTAACACACCACAAATAAAATGACATACAACTTGAAAAAACACTGATACATAACTTCAAAAAAAATACATAACTTAAAAAAAAAAGACATAATTTTTAAAAAAAAAAACTGACAAATAACTTTAAAAGACATACAATTTAAAAATATGACCACCAAAAACTTAAAATAACAATACTAAACATTAATAATATTATAAACTAGACAATAGCTAATATTCTGGGAGATGACTTGTTGGTACACCAAAATTAAATTGATCGAAAGCGTATGAAGGCTGTTGAGATCCCTGCCCTTCATTTTGAGATCCATGCCCTTCATCCTCAGATCTATTGAATTGAGATCCTTCTCCTTGACGTGGAAATGATTGAAAACTCTGACCTTGACTTCTTCTTTGCATAATTTTTAATTGTTCACCGCGAAAAAATTCACGCATGATCGGATCGGGTATAGAATTCAAATCTTTGAATAGTATTTTATTTTCTTCCCTTTGTTTACTAATTTCATTACCAACCTTCAATTGTTCAACAAGTTCTTTGTTCTGATGAATTATTTTTGACACATCTTCTTCTTTTTTCCTTTTCCCTTTTGCTTGCTTTATCCCAATAGGTCGTTTGGTTGAAGTATCAGCGCTATCGTCATCGGTGATATTAATATTAAATGAAGACACGGGCGGAGATGCAAATTGAGAGAATTCTACATCAGCTGTTGCTGACTGAGATGAACTAATATTGGTAGATTTCGTTGTTGCCGTTGCAATGTTATCATTGCCAAATTTCTCAATATCTTTGAGAATGTTCCACACGTGATCATATTTGAAGCCTTTTCGGTATTTGCCATCTTCTGTTAACAATATTTTAGCACGATCTAGCTGAAAAAAATAAATAAATAAACATTAAATTATATAATGTTAGATATCTATAACAAAAAGTGACATCTACTTACAATATATGCTTGAGAAGCTCCACTTGGATTCAAGTGTTCGATCCGTCGCACGCATAACCCTTTAATTTGGATAATCGCACTAGTGATTAGATTCATTCTTTTTGTAAAGATTTACTCGGCGACATGGGTTCACAAACTTTGGATCCTTGCGAAATTCTTTCTCAATTCTATCCCAAAACTTTTCTTTCGATTGATTGATTCCTATGATTGGATTTTGAGAGACGTCAAGATAAACATGACATAACTGTATATCTTCTTCAATTGAAAATGATACTGATCGGAAAGTTGAACTCATTTTTTCAAGACTTAAGAAAACAAAGCAGAAATGAGATGCTTTCGTTCAATCTATTGTGTCCCATTTATATAGTTCGAAATAAGAAGATAATATCAGATTACTCAAAATCTAATCCAACGGATGACATTACGATAAGATTGATCCAATGGATGAGATACATGCAGTGTCATGCCACATCAGCTCGGATAATTGAAAAATGTGATTGTGCCGAAAGCTGAAGATATTGTCGGGTGTGCATTGTCATGTTCCATCATCTCTCGATAATTGAAAATTGTGATTGCGAAAGTGAAGAAGATAATATCGATTAATCAAAATCTAATCCAACGGATGGCATTATGATAAGATTGATCCAATGGATGAGATACATGCGGTGTCATGTCACATCGACTCGGATAATTGAAAAATGTGATTGCTTGTAGAAATTTGAAGATATTGTCGGTGTGCATTGTCATGTTCCATCATCTCGATAATTGAAAATTGTGATTGCAGAAAAGTGAAGAAGATAATATCAGATTAATCAAAATCTAATCCAACGGATGGCATTATGATAAGATTGATCCAATGGATGAGATACATGCAGTGTCATGTCACATCAGCTCGGATAATTGAAAAATGTGATTGCGCCGAAAGTCAAGATATTGTCGGGTGTGCATTGTCATGTTCCATCATCTACGATAATTGAAAATTGTGATTGCAGAAAGTTGAAGAAGATAATATCGATTAATCAAAATCTAATCCAACGGATGGCATTATGATAAGATTGATCCAATGGATGAGACATGCGGTGTCATGTCACATCGGCTCGGATAATTGACAAATGTGATTGCATAGAAAGTGAAGATATTGTCGGGTGTGCATTGTCATGTTCCATCATCTCTCGATAATTGAAAATTGTGATTGCACGAAAGTTTAAGATATTGTTGGTGTGCATTGTCATGTCCCATTATACGCCATGTTGAAAAATGTGTAGATAAGATTGGATTACACAAAATCTGATCCAACGGTTGACATGAGGATGAGATCGATTCAACGGATGAATCGATTCTACGGATGACATATATTATAAACATGTTATATGCGGATTGAAAACAATTCAATCAACTTATCTTTTATCAAAAATGAATTACAACATTGGAAGTTCATCAAATTTATCGATTCAAGTTCGATGATGATGATTGGGAGGTGATTGCTCAAGCCATTTCTAACAACAATCAAGTCATCCTCAACTATCTCAATGAAGAAAACAACAAAGATTTCAAGCTCCTCGGTCACATAAGTAATCAATCGTGACCGGAAGTTGCCGCCCTTTAGTAATCTATTCAATGATTACTTGCGTAGAAAATCATATATTTCGAGGTGTATTTTCGTAGAAGATTTCGAATGAGAAGGGATTTATTCCTTCGATTCTTAATGCCTTTGTCAAGACTCATGATGACTATTTCAATATGAAAAGAGATGCGATGGGACGACTTGGCTTGTCAAGTTTTAAAGCAACAAATGATTTAACGGTTTTGGCATACGGTTCACCGGCAGATGCTACTGATGAGTATGTAAAAATTGGGGAATCAACTGCTATCGAAAGTTTGAAAAGATTTTGTCGAGCTATTATCGAGGTATTTGGAGAGCGGTATCTACGATCTCCTAATTCTAACGATGTTTCCGCACTTCTCCATATTGGGGAACGTCGAGGATTTCTGGTATGTTGGGTAGTTTAGATTGCATGCACCGGAAATGGAAAAAGCGCCAACAAAGATGGGCGGGACAATATGTCTTTGGTCGTAGTGGCTCTCCAACAATTATTCTCGAAGGCCGTAGTGATTATGATCTTTGGATATGGCATGCGATTTTGGTTTACCTGGATCGAACAATGATATCAATGTACTAGAGTCTTCCAACCTTTTTGCTAATCTTTCTCAAGGTATTGCTCCTCCTGCTCATTATGTGGTTCAAGGAAAAAGTTATAACATGGGCTACTATTTAGCTGATGGCATATACCCAAATGGGCTACACTTTTCAAACTATCAAGGATCCACGAGGTCCAAAGAAGAAATTATTTGCAATGAAACAAGAAGCTTGTAGAAAGATGTTGAGCGAGCATTTGGAGTACTCAAATCACGATTTGCCATTACTTGTGGACGATGCGTTATTGGCAAAAAATGTTTTGCACGATATAATGAATGCATGCATTATTATGCATAATATGATAATTGAAGATGAACGTGATATGAGTGCACCAATTGAAGAACAAGATGAAGTGGCGACTCAAGCGTAGAGGTAGCGGATGATAATACTCGATTTCAAGAGTTTCTTGCTCGATATAAAAAATCAAGGATAAAGAGGCTCACATTGAACTTGCATGCCTTAATCGAACATTTATGGAACAATTCGGTAATTATGAGAATTAGAGTAAAATATTATGTATTTTTTTCTATGAGTGTTTTGCAATTGTTGTTGTTGTAAGATTTTTGTTATATTTTGTATTGATTGTTGTATTTTTTTATGGTATTTTCAAGTACTTGTATGTTTATTAAATTATATTTCTTCAATTTAGTTAAAAAAAATTACTAATTTTTAAATATTTTTAATAACGTAAATATAACTATTAAATATATTAAAATTATTAATTGTGTAATCTTAATAATTATTTTTAAAAGGTTAATAGCAAATTAATATTCATGTTGATAAATAAAGTAAAAATAAAAATAGAATATGCTAAGGAATATTCTATTTGGGGTGAGATTTGGGTTGATGGTTGGAGTTGAAATAGTGTT
>JABEVN020004087.1:0-15627 GCA_013146195.2 Codonopsis lanceolata | reverse complement strand
AGAGGAAAGCATTATTTGAAGCCATCGCACTACCTCGGGTCTTCAACACATCGAGACTCGACCGACAAAAGAGAAAACCACGCACAAATCGCTCACATTAAAACATTAAAATATAAATTTTACAGGTCCTAAGGTGCAACTTAGGAATACTTATTACATATTACTTGCATTTGTACATATCTATATCACGCCTATACCTCGTTGTTTTCCCGAAACCATCCTTTCTTGCCCATAGCCCCGAAGCGGGTCCATCCTGCTTTAAGGCCCACCGAGCCGGGCCCATATACTCTTCTCGCAAGACACGAAGAAACTCTAGACTCGGCATAAGAGCCACCAGTGTCTCCATCCCCATCATCGATCCCTATTATCCGGATAGATGTGTCGCCGGGTACCATGATATTGCCAACCATCATCTCGCCGTCAAGGCCTGATCGAAAAAAAAAAAAACTACAAAGGAGGCTACGGGCACGACTCAACAGCCACAATGCACCGAAAAAATAAGAGATTCGCCATTTTCTCATTCCGATATCACCCTAAAAGCCCGCTCTTATCCAAAGGTGTATTCTCAAAATCCTTTCTTCAAAATACAACATGCCATTACATTTTAGATGTTTGGTATAGTTTTATTTTCTCAGGTGAATTTATTTTTTGCATGTGTAACATATTGCATCATATACATTATATTGCATTATTTCATAATATTTGTACGTATTTCTTTTTTTACAAAAAAATATATATATATATATACAAAGAAATATATAAAAAAATATATATATACAACGTAAGAAAAAAAAAAAAAAAGAGATACTAATGTTCGCAGGGACTCAAAGCTAATGTGCTCTGGGACGATCAAGCCTGGAAGGCCACCACCCCGACTCTAGGACCCGCTTATGACCGACCTCGCCCGCATGCGCTTGACCCATCATCATCATCATCATCATCATCATCATCATCATCACCGCCATCTCGACGCCCGACCGCCGCATCGAAGCCGCCTCGCAAACCTCAAAAAAATAATAATAACACAACAACGGGTAAGTTTTTTACCCCATTCCAGACAAATTTTTAAATAAATAATGAACATATCACATCGTTTTATACTTCATTTTTTACAATAAATTCTTTTAATAAAAAATAATAAAAAAAATCTTGTTCATAAAAAGAAAAAAAGAAAAAAAAATTCTTTAAATAGTCACATACTATTTTCATACATGTGCATAAATTTACATGTACATAAAAATCATTCTTTTTTCAAAATCCATAAAATCCATTAAAAAAATCATAAAAAAAACAATTCATATAGGTAATTAATTTTACGTCTTAACGTACATATTATAACTGCATTTATCATGAGCATAATAAAATGTGGAAAATTCATGCATCATATCATAAGTGCTCTACATTGCATCTGCATCAAATAAAATAATTCATGCATTCATATTTTGCATTTCATTTGTCCAATAAACGCCATAGAGTGCGACAAAAAAAAGGAGGTAAAAGTACCACCAATCATCAAAATAAACATCTTTGTGGTATTTACTATACCCCTGCAGCATTTGCATGCTTGGAAAATAAATCTAAGGGCATGAAAAATATCTTTTTTGTCTCATTTTTATCCAAAAATATGCCCGAAAAGTGTATCGGAAAAATTAAATTTATACTCCGAATATTCCGTTTCGCAATTCTATTGCATGCAAAAATATGATTTAGTGTAAAACATGCATCATATAACCTCATTTGCATTTAGAACATAAATCATGCATAGTAGGGTTAAATAGTGATCACTATTTCAAATCATGCATCGCAAAAATAAATCATAGAAATTACATACATTATCACTCAATTACATCATTTAGGCATAAATAGGACATGCATATGCATCACTAACAAAGTCAGGAATGCTTCAAAAGTCCCAAACAGTTCAGGAATTTAGCAGATCTGAGAAATAGCCAGGAAAATTGCTTCAAAAGAGAAATCTTGCAGTGGTTAAGGGAAGATTGGAGATGTGGGTGTCCCGATCTCGTACCAGGTTGCTCCAATCATCCTTGGAGTATGTATAATTGAGCCGATTCGAACCAAGCTAGGAGGTTCTCTCCTCCTACCGCTAGATTGCAGGCGCATCGGTGCCTTTCCTTCTGGATCGTGAAGAAGAAGCCATCACGCTAAGTAAAACAAGAGAAATTGGCGAGAAGAAAATCGAAAATGAGCAAAAATGAAGAAAATAAAAAAAAAACGAAAGCAGAGTGGCTATGGCGTGGACAGAAAGAATGAAAGAAGAAAGAAAAGAAAGAGAAGGCGGAGTGCTTTCTCCTTTCATTTCCTAAATCAACTTAAGGGAGGAAAAAAGGGAATTTTCCCTTTTCCCCTCCAAGTTTGTTGGCACTACGGTCCTCGAATTTCAAAATTCTCACAATGGTCCCTGAGCCTAACGGAAAGTTAACAAAGTTGATTTTGTTAACAAAAATTTGCAACCATTCACCAAAGGGCAAAAGAAATGACATCCCCAGCAGATCGAAAAAAAAAAAAAAAGGAAAATAAAACAAAGAAAGAGAAAAGTCAAAAAAAAAAAAGAGAAAAGAAAAGGAAGAAAAATCAAAAGAAAAAAAAAAGAGAAAAAAAAGGAAAGAAAAAAAAAAGAATAAATTCCCACCAAGAGTGGCGAAATGTCAAAATCAGTAGATGTGATACCAGAACGCACAATAGGTAAGTCAGTGCTGATATTCTACCCGACTCTAAAATAATTTCCTTTTAGGAAAATTTGTTTTATTTTCAAATAAAAGAAAAACTCTTTTTCAAATTGAGTTTTGATTTCAAAAAAAAAAAAAAGAGGAATATTTCAAAAACACACAAAAAACAAAAAGAGGAATATTTCAAAAAACAAAAAAAAGAAGAATATTTCAAAAATACAAAAAAAAGAGGAATATTTGAAAAAAAAACAAGAAAAAAAAAGGGAATGAAAAAGAATGTTTTCCACTTCACAATTTTCGAAAATACTTGAAGAATGATCAATTAAATTTGTGCTCGGCGACGGATCTAGTCAAGCACAATTTTACGGATATCGAAAATTTTAGGTATGTCTGGAAACAAGACGGCGATCAAGGCCAGGACATACCTAGAAAATTCTTCTTAACACATTTCAATGACGAGGTATTGAGGTTGAAATTGTGGTAACGAAAAACAATTCGCGGTGCTCGGCGAAGGATTCTTAGTCAAGCACAATTTTATCGATATTTGAAAGTTTTCGGGTTATGTGCGGAAACAAGACATCGATCAAGGCCCGACATAATTAGAAAATTTTTCTTAACACGTTTCAACTACAAGGTCTTTACCGGTTGAAAGGTGGTAACAGAAAAACATTCAAATCTTCATACCGTATTTGACAACGATATCGGACCGGAAGAATACGGCTTTTTCGAAAACACAAAAATCTTTTTCCTTTGTGCATTCACATCTGCTTCAAACTTCGATAACTTTTTATAACCGGCTAAAAATGTCTAGGTTATAGAGTTTGGATAGCATGTTCTGTGCATTATAGCGCTACCAATTGCATTCTCCGTTCTTAAATGAACGAAATTGGAGAGTCTCTTGTTTATCAACGATGTTAGTCTACTCGATGTAAGCCGTAAGGTTACAGTAGACTCCATCGTTGAGGGGCTCTAGACACCCCAATTTCGTACTGTATGTGATTGACATAAAATATCAAGAAGCTGTTAAAACTTAACGAATGTCAAGTTGCGAGTCAAAATGCGAAATAAAAGCGAGGTGATGCGCTTGATGAAGGGGCTAAAATGACAAATTTTCAAAGTTCAAAAGAGGGCTGGTGCCGCCAATAGCACCCTTGTTGCCGCACCAAGCATAGGCTTGGCCGCATCAAGGGGTTTCCTGTTCACCCTCTCACAAAGAAATAGTACAAGCTTTAAAGCGCAAGGTACAAGCAGCCAATGCACGGGAAAGAAATTCAGAAATTCCAGCCGCGTCCCTCTCCATTACTATAAATAGGAGGCCCCAGCTCCCAATTTACGAACATAATTGCTCCGCGATTTTTAGATCGCAGCGAAGCTCTGCTTCGTTTTCTCCGATACACTTAGTACGAGAGGTGCGAGATAGGTGAGTGGAATCCCCTAAAATCTCTAAACCCCGTCCAAACTCTGCCAAATCAAAAACCCATAGGTTATAAGTGATCCCCAGCCTAGTTGTTAGGTGTCAACCTCACATTCCCAGTCCAAAAATCCCAAAATAAGCCGTTATTCTGCCCGAGTAACGAGCTGAAAAGTCAATAAATTAAGTCTAGGTTCCGCCCAACCAAAAAGGCCAAACCGCCCAAATAAAGTGTCCACTGCCCGAGTTGATAAGCCCACACTTCAAAAATCAACAAAACAACACACACACACAACAACAACAACAAAAAAAAAAGACTCCCTCTCCCGAGGAGGACAGAGCAAGCACACCACCGCTCTAAAAGGTAAACCCTTTAAGAGCGTTGTTTTTTATTATTTTACATTTTCTGTCTTTCCTTATTTATTTTCAAAAATTGTTATTTAAATCCGGTGCAATGTAGCCAATATAAGCCGTTGTGCTGCCCGGATTAGATTAGGAAATATTATGTAAAAGAGCCGTTATAATGGCCAAATATTCTTAAATGTGTTTGTAATTATTGGAAGGAGAGATGGGCTGCGAGTCGTAAATAATGTAGCCACGAATGTATCTGTTTAATTTTGCCTTGTCAAAATAAGACCTTATTTATTTGCTAGATTAATATAACAATGAGCATACTTGACCAAAAAGCGTTTTGAGACGAAAGGCGAGTTGGGTGCCTAGCACCTTCCCAACTCGTAACTTAGCCCCGAACCCGCTTTCTAAAAATCTACGGTTTCTCTTACGGTTTTCCTTTATTTTTGCCTTAAAATAAAGGTGGCGACTCTAAAACTTTCAGATCTAGTGGGGCCTCGCAACATTCCCTCTTTGCACTTTCTGTTCTCCCAAAAAGGGAGATCACGGGAATGGAGGGGTGATGTATTCTCATATCTGGTATCCCTAAACAAAGGGATAACTTGATGCGGGAAACCCATAGCTCCCATAGCGATCTGATTGGGCCATAAGGCTATTTTAATAAATCCATAAGTGGGGGCGTCGCAATATCTTTTCTTACACTTCTCAATTTTCCTCTGAAAGATAAAAGGGGAGAATGAGAATGGAAAGGTAATGCATTCCCATATCCTGTTATCCCGAAATAAGGGGGATAACGACATGAGGAAACCTTTAGTTCCCATTTTGGATACAAAATCCACTCAAGACAGCAGAGGCACATTCCAACGTGCTAACATAAGCGGCACTCCTCTCGCACTTTGGTTTCGTCCTCCCTAAACAAGGGAGGGTGGAGCAGGAGCAGTGGTGTCCCGCATCCGCCGCGTCGCACCCCTATCCAGGCGCGCGGGGCGCGGAGCACATCAGGAACCTCACACCCAGCCAGTAGTCCTCCTACATATCTCGCAGTCTGATGCCCCTCGGTTTCATTCAGGTTATTACGAGCCGCTAGCCTATAAAACTCGTTTGTGTATTGGCTGACGGTCTTGCCTTCTGAGCAATCATGATATTTTTGGAACAGAATCTGATCATAATCAACCAGGTAAAAACCGAAGCATGAGCCTCGCTTCATTCGCCTCACGTTCGTATAGGTTGTTTACCCTATCTCCTCCTATTATTACATGCTTATTTCCCTGGCGAAGCTCCACTCCACGAAGACTTATATGCTCGTATTTCACTGCTTGTCCTCGGTGATTCCCATAGGGTCAAAATATTTTTCGACCTCGAAAGCGATCGAGAAAATCTTCAAGATCCGGATCACGGTGAAGAAGCGGTAGATCGGCCTTGATTTTGGATCTTGATCCACGGCTCCTGCATATACTTCCTCTTCCCCATCGGGAATCGGAATCTACCACTGGCCGGCGGATCACGAGGAGGTTCACCCGTCTACGAGGTTCTCGAGGAGCCAGATTGCCTAGGGTTTGCACCTACTGCCGGAGTTGCGCTCCCGGCGATAGCTTGATTTGAAACAACCAAATTGTCTATCGTAGTTTGCGGCCGTTCAAGGAGAGCCACCGATCTGGCGTTAGTGTCATTGTTGTTGCCAACGTTAGCCGCCATCTTCACATGATTTAACTCGCTCGATACCAATGGCGTGAGCGAAACAATTAAAAAGGAACTCTTTCAACAAATTCCTTAGAACAAGCCTATGACGGCTTAGGGTTCAAGCACAAAGCAAAGAAAACTCAATTTTTATTAAAAGCTGTCGAAATAAGGTTTAAAGGGTTATTTATATCCCCTAACAATCCAAACCCTAAAAGGAAAATAATAAATAAAAAGGCGAAAAAGCCCAAAAACTTCAAAGGCAAGTAACAGTACTTAAACGACGTTTTTGGGCTAAAACAGAAAACTGTTCACAAGGTAAACTTAGTGAGTCTTGTAGATCTCGTCGAGAGCTTCGATTTGATATCTTTGTGGGTCAGTAATAACTCATCGGGGACCGAAAGTTATGCTCGTTAAAGTTAACGGGAACCGTTAGGTGCTCTATCTGCTAACTTGCGGAAACTAACGGAGAAATTGCGGACCAATTTTGAAACTTCCACTTGGACCCCCACTGAACCCCCGGCTTGAACTCTTTCCAAATGCCTTGCCTAAGTACGTCTCGGCTACTTGTTCTACATCAGAAAGCCGGCTTTCGGTTAAACCCTAACGGTTTTCGGTCCATAAACAGTCCATCAATTAGACCCATTGATTTTTCTCTCGTGTTTATTTTGGCGGCCATATTAGGGTAAGGTTTGCATGGCGGCAGCCATGGAGGAGCCGCCTCCTAATCCGGCAATCCCTCCTGTTTCGTCACCTGGATCTACTTCTAATCCTACTGTATCATATGCTAATGTGGCTGCACAAGCCAAACCATTCGTTGGAAACAGCTCACCCGTTCTTCAGGCAGTGCCGTTGGTTCCTCGTCAAGCTGTGGTTGTTGATGGTGATCCGGGATGTTTGTTCACTCCGGTTGAATTAGAAGCAGCCTCTAAACAGTTTGAGAATACTTTGATTCTTAAATTTTTGGCGAGCAGGCCTACAGTTCAAGTTATTCAAGATGATATTGCAAAGAATTGGAGGTTGAAAGGACCGTTTGTAGTTGGCTTGCTAGATCCTCGTCATGTAATGGTTCGGTTGTCTTCTTCGGAGGATATGATTTTAGCCTTGTCTAAGGAATCTCACATGATCCAATCATGTATGTACAAATCGTTTCGGTGGTCGGCTGATTTTGCGTTTCGCAAGGATATAACGAAGGTCGCGGTTTGGGTTCGCCTTCATCATCTCCCCCTTACTTTTTTTAATCCATCTTTTCTAGAATGTATTGGGAATACATTGGGGCATTTTTTAAGAGTGGATGACAAAACTCTTTCGTTGGTTCGGCCTATGTTCGCTCGGATGTGTATTGAGGTCGACGTTTCTATCCCACTGCCATCTAGGGTATGGATTGGATCTAGCAAGGATAATGGTTTTTGGCAATCGTTGGAATTTGAGGGCAACATTAGATTCTGTACGGGCTGTGGTTTACTCGGGCATTCGAATATTCAGTGTAGGAAAGGACAACGGCGGGAGATGAATAATGACAAGGGGAAGGCTCCTTTTGATTCAGCTACAAGCAATGAAAAAACGGCAAGCGATGATGTCAAAGATCCTAAGCAGCCGCCTTTGAATCCTGTTAAGGAATGTCATCAGAAAGAGGGTATTAATGTTAAGGCTGTCCCCACGCAGCCAGCTAATCTTCATAATCAGAATCAACGATGGACTCCGGTTAAACATCGAGTAAAAGGAGATGGGGCTTCAGTGTCTTTGGCAAAAAATTCACAAGGAGAAGCCGTTGAAGTAGAAGTCATTGATGTTCACAGTTCCGGAAATATGGGCGAACAGAAAGTTCAGGAAGGTAAATTGAAAGAGGCAGTAGTGGAGGATTTTCCTAATACGCCTATGGTAGGAAATTTTGAGGGGCAGGAAGTTCAGGATGAATCTACCGAAATCAATACGGAGAATGTTGTTACTCAACCAATAAAGAATATTGTTGACATTGACGAAAAGGAGACCAATAAAGAATCAGACTTAGAGGGTGTTTCTTTATCTAATTCTTTTGGAGCTTTGGATGGAATACAGGAGGATGACGAAATCACAAACAAAACTACAAGGGAGAATCTTTCTGCTGATGAGGGGCACAATAACGTCAAGGAGAAAATTACTCGCACAGTATCTCTAGACAATTTGAAGGATGGTCTTCATGGTGAATCTTCCATTAAGAACTTTCGGAAGGTGTGCAAGAAACTGAGCAAGAAAGCTAAAAAGCAGAAATTCGATAAGGAAAATCAACGCCGAACTCGGGCACAGACTAGTAAGGCTGAGGCCTCAGTTGTTCCTCCATCTCAATAAGTTTTTTTAATGACGGTCTTGATTTGGAATTTGCGAGGAATAGGTAACAAAGAAACTATAGATTATGTTAAAGCATTGGTACGGCAACATAATCCTTATTTGTGTGTTTTCTTAGAACCTAAGCTATCGGGCGATCGGTTACCATCTATTGCTCGTAAGTTAAGGTTTAAATATTCTATGCATCAAAATCCTATAAATAGGCACATATGGTTGTTATGGGATGACCGCATTAATGTTGATTTTGTGACAGCTAGTACTCAACAGTTGACGGTTCGTCTTTCATGGGGAACGGGGTATCATGTTTTGGCGTCGTTTGTTTATGCATCCTGTTTGAGAATCACTCGGCAGACTTTATGGAGGGATCTGTTGAGTACAACTAATGCTGGAACGGATCCTTGGGTAGTAGGAGGGGATTTCAATATTATCGCAAATCATTCGGAAAAGTTGGGTGGTTCGGGGTATGATGATAATGGTATACAGGACTTCAATGAATTTATGATTGCGGCTGGTCTTGCAGATGCCGGTTTCGAAGGTAGTAAGTTTACGTGGTGTAACAACCATGAAGTTGGGAGGAGAATTTGGCAACGCCTGGATAGGGTCATCGTAAATGGGAGTTTTACTTCATCCTTTTCAGGAGTAACAGTGGATCATTTGTGTCGGGCTCATTCTGATCACTCTCCGTTATTGGTGAGTTTTCCTTTTATCCCGAAGATAAAAGGTCGGTTTCGTTTCCAAAGAATGTGGATTGATCATCCGGGTTTTCTTGAGTTTGTTGAACATCAATGGAATCGGTATGTAGGAGGGGATGAAATGGAGGTGTTTCATCGAAAACTTCATTTTTTGCGGCGAGAATTAAAACATTGGAACTGGAATGTTTTTGGAAATGTGCAAAGAAGGCTAGCTCAACAGCAAGATAAGGTTCTGTTTTTGGAAGATGAGAGCATCAGATTAGGGGGGGATGTAATTTTGTCGGATTTGGAGATGGCTAAGGCGGAGCTTGCTCAATTGGTTAAATGGGATGCCGAAATGCTCCAACAAAAGGCTAGACAACTGTGGATTCAAGATGGGGATAAAAACACCAGTTTTTTCCATGCTAGTATAAAAGAGAGGCAAAAAAGGAATATTATTAAAATAAAGAACGAAGATGGCTCTTGGTGCACGGATAATAATCGTATTGGCAGTAATGCGGTGGAATTTTTTTCGAATCTTTTTTCTAGATCCGATCATCAACTGAATGAGTCGCTGTTCCATAATTTTCCAAAGGAAGTAAATGAGCAAGATAATTTAATGTTGGGTGCTGTTCCTATGGAGATGGAAATTTTAGAGGCTATAAAGGGTATGAATCCAAATAGTGCACCTGGGATTGATGGTTTTTCCGGATGGTTTTTTGTTTCCTGTTGGGGGATCATTAAACAGGATCTGGTTCGGGCGATTCAGGCCTTCTTTCGGGGTGCAGAAATTCATAAAGGGCTAGCAACAACTTCAATTGTGCTGCTTCCAAAAATTTCAGACCCATCCGGCCTAGGTGATTTTCGACCAATAAGTCTCTGTCCTTTCGCGGGTAAGATTATTTCTAAAATTCTTGCTACTCGATTGGCTAAGATTCTTCCCAAATTAATTTCGGATGAATAGACTGGTTTTGTTAAAGGTCGAAGTATACATGATAACGTGGTTTTGGCTCATGATTTAGTTCATCGGATAGATAAAAAGGTGAGAGGGGGTAATGTCATATTCAAACTTGACATGTCAAAGGCTTATGATCGAATAGAATGGGACTTCATTCTGCGGACTTTAAAAGCTTGTGGGATTGATGAAGGAAACTGTAATATGATTGCTAGATTATTGAGCAATATTTGGTACTCTATTCGTATCAATGGGGAGAGTTATGGATTTTTTAAATCAACACGGGGAGTTCGACAAGGAGATCCATTATCGCCATTGTTATTCATTATAGCCCAAGAAATATTATCTTTTCAGCTCAAAAGAAATATGGAGAATGGGTTGCTCAAACCGTATGATCATGGTAGGGGGGGTATTGTAATATCGCACCTTTTGTACGCGGATGATATGCTCATTTTTTGCAATGGTAGTCGTGTTTCTTTGCAAGGTTTACGGGAAATCTTAAGTGCTTATGAAAGATCGTCGGGGCAATTAATAAATATGGAAAAGAGCGGCTTTTTTGTTTCTAGAAGATGCACTGCCAGGAGGATACAACAGATTCAGGATTTAATGGGTTGTGATCATAAGTCATTTCCTATGACTTACTTGGGGGTTCCGCTATTTCAAGGGAGGAGTAAGGCAATTTATTTCGAGACTTTGGTAAACAAAATCATGCAACGTATCAATGGATGGAAGGCTCAATTACTATCATTTGGTGGGAAGATTACTCTCATTAAATCTATTCTATGTAGCATCCTGTTTATACTCTTGCTACAATTCGGGTTCCGAAGAAAGTTTTGTTGCGGATTGAATCAGCGATGGCAACCTTTTTGTGGAGTAATAGTGGCGAAAATCGTACACACTGGGTTGCTTGGAATGTTATTTGTCGAACCATGGACGAAGGGGGTTTAGGTATTCGTTCATTAACTCAAGTGATGGAATCTCTGCAAGCCAAATTAGCTTGGGCTGTGTTGTCGGGTTCTAGTCTATGGGCGCAGTATGCTCGCTCGAAATACGACACAACAGCGAACAACAGGACTATGTCTTCGGTTTGCAAATCTATCTACAACCATATGGCAGATCTTCATGACAACAGTAGATGGGTTATAGGCCGAGGGGAGATATCTTTTTGGGGAGAAAACTGGTGTGGTTCCAGATTTGAAGGACCACAGCCGATGGATATTAATCTAAGGGTGAGAGAGGTTCTGCCAATTTTGGAACAGTTTGCTCATCTGTTAACCGCTGAGGATTATTTGAAAGCTCAACGGACTCGAATTCAGGATCACAAGGACGATGTTCTAGTATATATCCACACAAACTCAGGTGAGTTTCGGGTTAAAGAACACTGGCAGCAGAATAGGGTGAAGTGGTAGAAGGCGGCTTGGGCTAAAAAGATTTGGCAAAAGTGGTTGCCTTTCAATATCAGTGGGTTCATGTGGAAGTTGTATCATGGTGCTTTGCCTGTTGACTTGCGCCTCCATTCTAAACAGGTGGCTTTGGCTTCGAAATGTGTTTGCTGTTTTCAGAATCACCAACAAGAATCTATTGCTCATCTTTTTGTGCATTCAGAAACAGCCAGGTACATTTGGGAGAAACTTGCTAGATATTTTCATACCATCTCGTCATACGTGCAATTTTGCAACATTTATGTGACATCTGGTTGGCGAGATCTTCGGCCAAAACTCAAGTTGGGGCGTGCAAGATTGGTGTGTTAATGGTGGGTTGTTGGGAGATATGGAAAGCGAGATGCGGGGCAATTTTTGGCGATAATCCCATGCAACGTGAAGGAATTTTTAGACGCATTTCCAGCAGCGTGCAAGATATCATGAGAGGGTTTAAGCCGAAGAAGGCAAGTAGTTCTGCAGGCGTGTCGGTTCTGATGCCTTGGGGTGGTGGTGCACAAAGTTTTATGGAATAAAGGTAATTGGTTGCGCTGGGAACCTCCTTTGAGTGATAGTTATAAACTTAATACAGATGGCTCGGCTAGGAATGGTTTATGTACAGGCGGTGGCGTTATTCGGGACAAATGTGGTTCTTTGGTTTGTGCTTTCTCTTGTTTCTATGGTCAAGGCACGAACATGTATGCGGAGATTATGGCTTTACGAGATGGCCTAATTATGAGCAGAAGAATGCATATTCGCTTGTTGAAAGCAGCATTCTTTAGTGGCGACTAATGGTTTATTGGGGCGACATCATTTTCCGTGGAAATATGACAGTGAGCTTTTCGATTGTAAAAACTTGTTAGGAGAATATGGTATTCGACATGTTTACAGGGAAATAAATAGGATGGCTGATAAGTTTGCAGAGGTGGCCTATGCGGATAGGATGTATAGATTGTATGATTCTTTGGCTCAACTTCCCCCTGTTGTTCGACAAGTTTTCCGAGATGATGCCATGGGTATTTATAATTTTAGGAAATGAGTCAGTCGTTAGATGTGTTTGTTGGGTTTCTCATGTTTCATGATAGAGGTAAGGCTCATTTGTCCACCCGTGTGTGGGTTTGGCTGGTTGTCCCCCTCCGTGTATTTCTACTTATAGTTTTTATTTTAATAAATTTGTGCAGGGTGCCGTCCCTGTTTCCTTAAAAAAAAAAAATAATAATTTTAACCATGATGATTTCGGTTTAGCCAGTCAAAAACCTAACGGGTTCGAGCCGACGGTTTTTGACCCTATTAACATTTTTAAGTGGGATCCAACTAAAAAGATGTTTAAGAAGATTATGAATGAGATGATATATTTTTAAATAAAATAATAAGAAAAGAAAAGTGTATAAGTGATAGTAGGACCCAACTAAGAAGATGGAATAGAAAGAAAAGCATTGGGGATGCTCTTATATAGTATTTTGAAAACTTTACGTTTTAAAAAAGTTATGTTATTAAAAACGTTGTACCTAACGAACTCTTTCAGTCTATCAAATAATGTAATCACGTGTTATAAGCTTTGAGAATTAAAACATTTTGCTCCCTAAAGCTCAATCGAAAAGGTGCACTTCATTTTTATTTTTATTATTATTATTATTTTTTTGTTTCTTGTTATGTTTTCGGACCGTTGATGCGTACAGAATAAAGTATCAATTAAACGTTACGATCCAATGATAAACACCCTTACATATACAAATAGATTATACATTGGGGTTGGGGATAACAATATGCCTATCTAGTAGTACAATAATCTAAATAAGCAGATATTTAATAAAGTCACAAAGATTTTATACAACAGCTTCTTCGCCTAGAACCTGCAAAACAAAGGCTTAAAATAAAGATGAAGGCACGAAGCCTTCACAATAATCAGCTCCACCGTTTTCGACAAAATGATACGATTACATAATCGGTGTCATATGTTAGTGGTGACTATGTAAATTATATCTTAGGCATCAAGTTAATTAGTAGAGATAATGTGTTAGTTAGTGGAGATTATTGTCAGTTAGTCAAATGCATGTTAGTTAGCGAAGTGCATATAGTGAAGATACTGTCGGAATTCTTAGTTCTCGGCATTTGTTTGTTGTTTGCAAAGGCTATTATAAATAGTCAACACTACATTAATAAAACATATGAAAAATTACTCAAAGTTTATCTCTCTAATTCTACTACTTCTTCCTTCTTGAACTCTCATGCTATCTTTTTTAATTATACTCTTATAACAAAACCCTTTAGTACAGAATATTTATATATATATAGTACTCCATTAGTCTTCAAATTATTGTCTTATTTTTTTCTTTTTCATCCGTTCCAAAATAATTATTTTCTTTGAAACTTTTCTTTTTATGACAACGCTTTTAACATTTTACCCTTACTTTTTCATACTATTTTAATTATGAGTCACATACATATGAGATTTAAAGTAAACTACACGTCAAACTAATATTAATAATCTGATCAAATGTGTTTTATTAAACCATGTGTCAAATTCACCAACATTATATATATATATATATATATATGAAGTTACAGAGACTCCAAATCAGTCCGCCCTAAAACCTGCGCAAAAGAGGGTTAGTGGAATAAACAAGCTACTGGACAGAATCTTTGAAGAAGGAGAAAGCTTCACTATGACCCAAGCCGATTAAAGCTTCCGACTCAGATTCCATTTCCGAGCAAGTCCACTGGAGAGTCCTCCGTTCAAACCACAGCAAACATATCATAAGGCATAGCCCACTCACTCAAACCCGAACCCCAATCTTCGATAACCCACAAAGAATGAACCCACCAGACTGAACCTCTCCCTCTCTCACCCGACACCACCGAACAAGAACCACAAATGAACTCAGTACACAAAGCAACGGCTCACAGAAGTATATCTCTTGAAAGCTGATAAGATTAAAACCTCTCCATCTACCTCTGACACACTCAGCTTTCATCTCTCACACACTCACCAAGAGAAGAGAGAGACGAGAGAAACTTGATCAGTTTGACGATCGAAACAGAGAGAGAGAGAGAGCAATTGGAACAGCTGAAATAATCCCAAACGATGTATCCTCCCAAACGGCGGAATGTAGAATATAAAAGAGGGGAGAGGAAAGTGAACTATTTTCTGGGGACTGATAACAAACATTTCTCACATGGTTAATGTTTCCATATAAACCAATGTATTTAGTTCATATTCCCGTATAACATGTATTTTGTCTAGACTGCTTTCATTGTAGTAAGCTCATTGTACCATATAGTCCTCATAGTGTGTGTATATATATATATATATATATATATATATATATGGAAATGAGCATGCACCCAAATCAGGTTGGATTCTTCACATTCTCTCTCGGTTATTCTTTATCTTCTCTTTCTTTTAAATTCTTTTGTGTTCTACATCTTGTAGGTTGGTTAGTGGCATGGTATTCTAACATGGCATCAGATCTACAACGAGTCATGGGACATGAGCCAGTAGCCACAAACAAAACCATTGGTGCCTCAAACTTTGTTCCAAACAGTATAAACCAAAACCCCCTACATCTATGCTTCAATATCATGTCTGTCATGTCCAATTGTCTTTTGTTTAAGTCATGTCTTACGTGTTCCACGTATGCATAAATCATTGCTTTCAATTCGAAAATTTTCCCTAGACATTAATTGTTACTTTTAACTTGATGTTTATAGTTTCCATGTGAAAGACAACCATACCAAGGAGATAATTCTCTCTGGCAGTAGTTCTGACAGACTCTACAACTTAATTGTTGGAATATGTATGCTGAAACAATTTTTTCATTCGTATATTCCAGAACACCTTGATTTGCTTGTTCCCATTACTCCATGTTCTAACATGTGACTAAAAGGGCTACGTACCGATTAGTGTGACAACTTGTTGAACAATGCATAGGTCTTAGACTAGGTGAGTTCGAGTCTTAGTCCTACTCTTACATGATGACCTCAGCACACCAGTTACTACGTATACCAGTACTAGCTATAGGATGATAGCTCTAAAAGATATATACCGGAACTTTTACGGGTTTGATAGTTTTCCTCAACTATGTTGACCATTGAACCTTTCTCTTGGGAGATAAGATCTTTAAAGGGCATC
>JABEVN020004086.1:0-15636 GCA_013146195.2 Codonopsis lanceolata | reverse complement strand
CCACGGAAGTTGATCTCTTATTTGAAACATGGTGGAGGCTGAAAAAGCGAAGCGATCTTGAAAAAGCAGGCTTTGATGCTCGTTGAGCCACAAGCACCTCAAACTGGTAGAAGGGGAAAGAATTCAAGAAGGCTGAAGGAGAACAAGTTGCGGCAGAAGGCGAAAATGCGACAACCAGAGAATGAAGAAAGTTGGTCCATCCGGTTGAGGCAGTCCAAATCAAGCTGAAGGATCCACATCGGTCTATGGAACATTTCATCTCTCTTTACTTCGAAACCTTGAAACTCAGTTAAACTCTCGTTTTAGTTGTACCTTACATTGGGCATTACTCTTATGATATCGATTACTACATTGTGGTACTAACCAATTTCTGCGGGAACTTTAAAATTCTTGGCTTTACGCTTTCAAGTGAATGGTTTTTAAGCAAATAGGAGGAGATTGTTGAATCTTTAAATTTAAGGATTTGCTTAAAACATTTCTTTTTGTTACGCTGAGGACAAGCGACTTATATTTGGTCAATTTGGTTATTATTTTGTCATAATCTTCTCATTGATCAATACGTTGCTATGAAATGAGTTTATCTTTTTCCATATTTGTTTAAACATACTCTAGTACTAACTCTTCCCTTGTTTGTGTTTGTGATAGATGTCACGCCATAAAATATCTCCCAAGATCCTTTGGGATTTTACATACGTGAAAACACATTTTCAAATTTCAAATGTGTTCTAACAGGTTGCTCACTTTCGAGACTATCTATATATATACCCATTGGAAGCATTGGTGAAGACAACGAGTCTGAAGAAATTTTCAAGTGATCAGAAACTTTCACTTACAAACTCTGGGTCTTCGTCTTCAAAAAACTTTAGCTAGATACTCGCCTTTGAAAATTTCTTTCTAGTTATTGTTTAGGCCATAGGTACTTCATTTCTAAACAAAATTATTTCGAACTTCGATCGGTTTGTCTCACGGAGTTTGATTGTTTCTCAATCATTCTCCAAACTACCGGTCTTTTTGTTGTACAACGTCCATTAGAGATCAATTAAGATTTTTAATAAAGTTAGTGCACTTCAAAAATCAAGTCGACCAACTTGGTAGTGGGCGTAGGTTTATACGTGAACCACTTCAAGCGGGTGTCGGAAGCCATTTCTTATATCCACAGCTAGCGACTTAACACTTAATAAGTTATTAAAGCTGATTAAGTGTCAGCCAACAACACTGTGCCTTTTCTTACTTGTTTAGTTGACTTGTGTTCGAATTTCTTCTATATATTCAGTGATCTAACATCAAAACAAATTTCTTTTTTGAAAAGCTGTTGTGTCAGTCAATCCCACGACCAACTCTCTTAAACTTAACAAGGAACTTCAAAAAGTGTCGAACCAATTTGACCAACTCTTGAGTTTGACAATATCAAGTTTTCATTTGCCAATATTTTAGGATTTTCAAATCAACCACCAAAAGTTTTTAAAGGCTATTCACCCCCCCCCCTCTAGCCTTAACTGTTGCCATCTGGACTTACATGTACATATTTTATATTAGTAATAATAGTAGTAGATAAAAGACTTTTTAACCAACATTCATTTCTAAACAATGTGGATACATATTCTAAAATTAAAATCAACATCACTTTCCAACCAATGTATAATGCATTTCTTCTATTAGTACTTAATAATAGAATTTTTTAAACCAACATCAATTTCTAACCAATGTGGGATACATCTCTTCTATTGTTGAAAAATTAGTGTTTTTAGTGAAAGAAATTGTGCAACTTGAGGCACGAATTTCTTTACGTGTCATTTGTTTGTTGACGAAGGTAATTGTGCAAATGTGTTCTACTCCATGAGAGTATCAAAATGATATATTTATTTGTCAAAATTGAGTTTTGGATAATAAGATATCAAGACTTAAAGTATAATACTTGTTAACAAAATTAGTGTTTTTAGTGAAAGAAATAATTGTGCAACTTGAAGTACGAATTTCTTTACGTGTCATTTGTTTGTTGGTGAAGATAATTGCGCAAATGTGTTCTACTCGGTGAGAGCATCAAAATGATATATTTATTTATCCAAATCGAGTTTTGGATGAATAAGATATCAAGAGTTAAAGTATAATATTTATTAAAAAATTAATGTTTTTAGTGAAAGAAATTGTACAACTTGAGGCACAAATTTCTTTACGTGTCATTTGTTTGTTGACAAAAGTAATTGTGCAAATTTGTTCTACTCGGAAAAAACATCGAAATGATATATTTATTTGTCCAAATCAAGTTTTTGATGAATAAGATATCAAAGCTTAAAGTATGATGTTAAAAGTGAGTCATTAGAAATAATATCTAACCTTAAAGAGTTTTATCACACATTGCTTAAAAGTAATGTTAGTTGTAAAAGTTTTTAAATATAAGTTTTCTACTATTGACAATAGAAGAAGTTATATATACTAATACTAATACCCCTTATCATATTGATTATTATTATGTATTATTATTAGCTAATGGCTAGAAAATAAAAAATATATATATCTTCTATTGCTAATAATAGTAAGTCTTTTATATAATCTAAAATAATTAAAAATAAATATCATTTTTTAACCAATGTGAGATATACATCTTCTATCGGTAATAATTGTAGAAGTTTTTTATCAAAAAAACTTTGAAAACCAACATCACTTTATAACAAATGTATGATACATCTTTTCAATTAGTAATTAAATAATAGTATTTTTAATACAGACATCAATTTATAACCAATGTTTAACACATCTCTTCTATTGGTAATAATAGTAGAATATTTTGTAACCATATGAGATATATCTCTTGTAAAAGTGAAAGTCTTTAGTCTAAAGACTTTAAAATCTAACATTTTCTTTTTAAACAATGTGTTATACATATCTTTTATTGGTAATAATATAAAATAATTTAAACTCAACATCATTTTCTAGCCAATGTGAGATATACATCTTCTATTGGTAATAATGGTAAAAATATTTTATCATATATATAAAGTTGGTGAGGAGCACTATGGTTGTGCCACCTCACCACCTTTGAATAAATCTGCATTCTAAAGCATCCATGTGGAAGCTTTAAAAACTTTTGATTTTCTAGTGTCTTTGAAAATCAACATCACTTTACAACCAATGTATGATGCATTTCTTCTATTGGTATTTAATAATAAAATATCAATATTTAAAGTATAATATTTGTTTAAAAAAATTAGTGTTTTAGTGAGAGAAATTTTGTAACTTGAGGCACGAATTTCTTTATGTGTCATTTGTTTGTTAGCGAAGGTAATTGCGAAAATGTGTTCTACTCGATGAGAGCATCGAATTGATATATTTATTTGTCAAAATCGAGTTTTGGATGAATAAAATATCAAGAGTTAAAGTATAATGCTTATTAAAAAATTAGTGTTTTAGTGAAAGAAATTGTGCAACTTGAGGCACAAATTTCTTTACGTGTCATTTGTTTGTTGACAAAAGTAATTGTGCAAATGTGTTCTACTCAGCAAGAACATCGAAATGATATATTTATTTGTCCAAATCAAGTTTTGGATGAATAAGATATCAAAGGTTAAAGTATGGTGTTAAAAGTGAGTCATTAGAAGTAATATCTCACCTTGAAGAGGTTTATCCCACATTGGTTAGAAGTAATGTTAGTTGTAATTTTTTTTAAATATAAGTCTTCTACTATTGACAATAGAAGAAGTTATATCTATTGTTATATATAGCTATATGATAATACCCCTTATCATATTAAATATTAATAGGTATTATTAATAGGTAATGGTTAGAAGGTAAAAAGTCTTACATAGATGCCTAAGAATCAATATTTATCTAAAGTGGGTGAGGTGGCACAACCATAGTGCTCCTCACCAACTTTAAATATATATATATATATATATATATATATATATATATATAGAGAGAGAGAGAGAGAGATTTTTGGGTTAATGTCACTACAAGTTCCTTGACTTTGCGGATTTTAGTAATAATCTCTTAAGAAGTTTTCGTAACTTTGGGTTATAAAAGTTTCAAATTTTATTAGTTTTAGTCTTTTTAATGGATGGCATTAGAAAAATTATTAGTCCCAAAGAACACAATACTACGTTAGAAGTGGGGTTGAATAACCTAGTTACGCTTTAAAAACTTTCGAAACAATGTTCCAGAATGTAGACTGAAAACTATAGAAGTTATAGTCGCGGAAAGAACACTTGGAACAGATCACTAAGTCTATCGATAAGGACTACCAGAAGACTTAATGTGCTTCTCAGTTCGCAGTCAAGGAACAAGATGAAACAGATATATAAACAATTAAGAAAGCAGTACAGAAGACAGTGAAGAACGCGGTGATTTTGAGATGGTTCGTACTGTAAAATAGTATTACGTCCACCACCAAAACAATCAACCTTTTATTTGAAAGTGCATCATGTTTTCCACTAGTTCTATTACAGAAATCTCTGATAAATCGTGTACAAAATATTTGACTTGTGTTTGGTAGTTGGTAGTGAATATCTTATAAGCATATATTCATTGTGCCTGAAGAACAGATGAAATAACAATAAGAAAGAATAAGATGAATCCTAGAGAATGAGCAGTCTTCTTGTGTTGATGAGTACTTCGTCAATCTGATGAGGATCACTTGAATGCACTGAAGATCTGAACTTGTAGAGTATTTGCAGAGCATTTTTTTCAGAGACATGTCTTCTTCATCTTCAAGTGCGGTATATATATACTAATGATCTTTGAGACCGTTGTGAAACAAGGAGGGGACAGCCGCAACTTGGAATGGGTGATTCCTTAAACAATGAGAAAGTGTTGTAGCTTTTGCTTGAATCAATGTAGACCAGATAGTGAAGCACTCACAGATTCCTTTTGTCTAGATAGTGGAGGTGTGCCAGACACTGTTCACTAGGGAATATTCAAACATTTGTCTTGGAACAATGATAGTGGGAGCCGCACTACATAGGAACCATGAATATAGATATCTTCAATAACTCCACTAAGAGATGTCTTCAAATAAATATTCCAAGAGAATATTTATGTCTGAATTTTAAAGTGTTGGACATCTTTGACCTTTAACTTCAAATAAAATGGACAAGTAGCACGTGCATAATAAGGTATGCTGGTGAAGCCGCTGGAACATACGTTAAAGGTCTGATGAAGTCTACCGGTTAAGGTCTGCTTGTCAAGCGTTGGATGCTTGATGAAGTCTGTTGATCTGCCGAAAGTCCTAACAATCTATTCTAAGGTGTAAAGTTCTATACACAGTTTGTCACACTAACTGGTACGCAGCTCATTTAGCCACTAAGTGTAGAACCTAATGTGTATGAACAAATGCAAATCTAAATAATACAACGAGAAACAACAATCTCCTCCTATCTGCATTTGGTCATCCTTACTGCAAATGAGGGCTATGAATACTTAAGGATAGATAATAACATGTCAGAAAAGTTTGAAAATTTTATAACAGTAGACATGCCTCTATCCTAAATAAGCTTTCAAGTGTAACAGCTAATCTAAGTGCATACAACAGAAGAGCATTGAATAGCAAGCACAAGTAAATTAGGGCAAATAGTTTAAATAAATTTAAACTAGATGTTTAAATTCCAAGCATAAATATAGCACTTTAAAAAGCATATGAAATTTAAACCGATGAGTTTTGAAAAGATTTTTGTATATCAAACAAGATGTTTAAAGGTACAGAGTTTTCAACAAAAAGATAGATACAAAGGATGATACCAAAAGTTAGATTTTACCATGGCCTTTTTCCTTTGCATTTGTCAGCACCATCTTGTTCTCGACGTCTACACTCAAGTTCTTCAACTCTTCTGCATGCTGTTGTTTGACGAAATGAGAACGGAAGTCTAGTTTTTCTCGAAGTCTGTTGTTTTCATTCATCAGCTAAGTGTTCATAAACCGCTTGCGTCTCTCCTCCGTGATGGCCAGATCACGTTCTTGCTAGCAACAATACTCTCTTGAGTTACAAGCTTCAGTTGGTCGGTGAGTTCTATAACTGGAGTGCGACCATAAGCAAGATGGAGGGTGAAGCTGTGGAAGAACTGGTGGAAGAGTGTAGAGAGTATGCGAACAGTCTCATTTCGTTGAGCTTCCATATTGATCTTCATATCAGTAGACTCATGTCGGATCTACCCAAATCTCGTCTTGGAATTGACGAAGGATGTCAGAATATCTGGCAGCATACTTGGATGATTCAGCTGCTACTTCAGCAGCAGTGGAGACGCTTGTTAATTCTCCAAACCGGGTGTAGATTGCATCCAGCCTATGTAAGATGTCGTCGTTGGCCAGATTGGGAGTGGAGCGAAGATCTACCAATATGGATTCTAAAGGCATAGAGGTCGAGGCAGTAGCAGCAGCAGCAGCAGCAGTTTAGAATGGTTGCTGGTGGGGTACAGAGTTGGAGGAAGAAGATGTTGAGCTGGAGTCTTGGTTAGGTATAACGGGTGTTGAAGAGGTGGAGTTAGATGGTGCTAGAAAGGTAGGTGGAGTTGAGGGTATTTCAATATCTTTCAATATCTATGTCCGAATGATCACATACATTGTATGGATTAGGTGAGATAGGGATGGGATCAGAAGAGAACCAGAAAGATGGAGGGGGATATGAAGGGTGAATTGGTCTGATTGGTTTGGCAACTGGTTTGGTAGGGGGAGGTCTAGGATACAGATCCACTATTGAAGAAAGTTCAAGGATAAACTTTGTAGAAGCTGAAGAGAGAGTGGATGGGGTACCAGGGTGTAAAGATGAAGAGTAAGGTTGGGTTTGGTTCGGTTGGTAAGGTTTGTGTAGGGGAGGAGGATGATTGGTTAGAAGTGTGCTAGTGAGATGGAATAGGTGAAGTTGTTGGAGAGTAGTCAAAGGGTGGAGGAGGAGACTAAGCAGGTGATTGGGTAGGCTCCTCCTGAGTAGATGACCCAGTCGGTAGGGTTGAGGAAGGGATTGATAGGGTTGGAGGATTGGTTGGCAGCAGACTTTGGTTTACGCCTTAGAGGTTGAATAGAGGTTCAGTCACTTCATCGGCAGGGTTGGAAGAGTCTGCTGGTGGTTGGTTGGAATCAGTTTTAGGCAGTCTCTTGTGTTTTGGTAACGATAAGGGTTGGTCAGTAGAGGTTTTCCTTTTGTAGGCTTGGGTAGGCTTGGAAAAAGTAGGATTAGGTTGAGGTTGGGTAGGAGAAGAGGGTTGAGGTTGAGAGGTAGGCTGGGAGGAAGAGGTTTGGCCAACAGCTAAAGATGCACCACCGATAGACTTAGCGGCACATTTGCTGTCAATGTACACACCCATTCAAACTCCACCGAAGAGAGGAAAGCTTCGTGAGGTCTACCCATGTACCTTTCCACCACCCAAAATTTGAAAAGCTCTTTTACTCCCATTCTGTAAACTTCGAATGTCTTCCTCCCGCACTAAAAGATCAACCTATCATCCTCCACCATCCTCCTCATGATGAATATACAACTAATATGAGAAAGTCCCCCCCCCCTTCTTTAGCCATGAATGGGGTACAAATTTTGCAGCTAATATGAAAAAAAAAAACGCAACAAGACAAGACTGGCTACCCAAAAATCCTGACCAAATTTCGGCAGACGCGGACCGATTATTGGAGCTTCGGCGACGAGAAACGTACCGCCGTGCTAGCCTCCAACTGGCGAAGCCTTCTGTGTAGCACGTGTCTCTCGCAAATGACCTGAAGCTACCAAATCTGAGGAAAACCCCTCCCTGTCAGAATTGCCTCGTATCTCCTGTTGAGTTGATTGTTGTTTCATATTCTCCCTATTTTTCTACTAATTAGCAATTGTTCAGTGGAAATAATGAGGCATTTATGATTTGCATGTCTAACTATTGGGTTTAAATGTGTCTGCCTTTGTATGTTTTGGGTTTTTCATTCTTTTCTGATACTGAGTGCTTTCTTTTTCTGTTTCCTTCAGGATTTCCTCAAGTACAACAAATTGTGCTTAGAAAAGCTACCATGCAAAATACTTGATCCTATTCTACTGGGTGAAGGGGCTGGTGTTGGATTGATGAAGGATGCCAATTCAATGGCAATGCCAGAAGGTTATACTATGTATGACCTGGTTCAAACATGATTAACTTACACGCATGCTTCTGTTGAAATGGTAGTTCGTTTGAGGAAATAGTTATCACTTGTAGAAGATATACTCCTGTTCTTATAGCTATTGACCAAATGAGATATAACTTTTTGTGTACCCATCACAAACTTTATTCTTTTCTAATGACCATTTTGGCTGACTAAATTCTTTTGGCACTTGTTTGTTTATTCTTAGCTGTTGTTTTACTACAGTATAATAGTTGGTTCACATTTAGCGAGTATGAGGAGCCAGTAACTCATCGTTCTCGTCGGCCAATCCATGGACCATGCCAAAGAACTTGCAACGGTTAGTTAATTTCATTCTCTATAAAGGCAACTTATGCAGTATGATATTCTATTTGAAATGTATTTTTCTGTCTTTTCAATTAATGTTTTGTTTGTTGGCCTGCACACATGAAGGCTTACATCTTGCTAGTGTGTGTGTGTATTCATATATTTATTATAGAATAGTGATAGGGATACAAAATTTTTATTTCAATCTAGGTGGCAAGCATGGGATTTGTTTAGATATGACATCATTTAAAATGTAATGTCCACCTTCAATCCAACACATGTCAGTCACCTAGATTGGGATGAGATATTCGAACTCAAAAGTTTATATTCCTATCATTTTTTATATGCATGCTAATGTCCTTCACACGCCTTGAAACTTAATTTATAAACATTCGTCTATATTAAGAGTATTGTTTGGTATAAATTTATCTCAATTTTGACTTGATGTGTCATACTCATACATGTGATTAGTTTGGCCTCAGTTGTGGGATTCATTTGCTAACCAATCATGTTCTTGGTGCTTCAGTTGAGAGTCAAGGTTGGAATAGTTATTTTGTGATATCTAGCATCACTTGTATATTAATGAAGACACGATTGTGGATAGAAGGATTTTTGACAATGAGGAAGGTATTTAGATTAGCTAAAGAATGCATTGCTTCGAACTCTCTTCTTGTGGTGTTCTGATAATTCTGATGGTTCTGAAAGTCGTAATTATTCTTTTGTAGAATTTGTAAAATCCTTTTAAATAGATTAGTTTGGCTCTTTTGAGTATACCTCCGGTGCTCAAAGAACATGTTACCAGTTTTGGCGTTTTTCCGTATATATTATCTTTTAAAAAATTCCATTTGTAATATATGAATAGAAATTTACATTTATTTGCCAAATTAAAACGTTGCATTAGTGATGTCCAAGTAAGCCTCATTGCAATTGCAATTCTAAATTGAGTAAGTCTCCTACCACACCGTCTTACGGATCCAAATTCGTAAGACTGAGCTCCACTCTCTCATAACTCAGCTCACCAACACACGGTGGGTTGGGTTAGGTAGATACAGAAAATACTCGTCTTTCCCAAGTTTTTTCCTTATAAATTTTTAGTCAGACATGCTACCACCAATTATGAGTGAGGTGCAACCATGTAGAGACCTATGTGATGAGAAAAAAGAGCAACACTAAAAGTAAATTGAAGGAGAACTGAAATGGAAATAAGATAAGACGAGAAAAAGAACATAGATATAGCTCTTCCTATGCTGGTCTCTCTTTAAGCAAAGGAGGAGGAATAATATTTGGGAAGTTGGACCTTTGAGAGTTTGTTGGATTATTCAAG
This sequence comes from Codonopsis lanceolata, assembly GCA_013146195.2. Classification (NCBI taxonomy): domain Eukaryota; kingdom Viridiplantae; phylum Streptophyta; class Magnoliopsida; order Asterales; family Campanulaceae; genus Codonopsis; species Codonopsis lanceolata. The sequence continues at coordinate 5,927 of JABEVN020004086.1, read as the reverse complement.
GGGGAAAGAAATCACAGAGCTTTTGAGAATGAGGAAACGTCTATTCATATTCTGAAGAAATCAATCCTTTACACGATGTATTTATGGTGTACAGAGTCGGTTGAGCCACCATGGGCCGCCACTTGCCTTTTATTTGCAAGCTCAATTTTGTCTCCAGGTGAATGCATTCAGGTCTATGATGATGGTGGGTGCTTTCTCTCATTCAACTGCAGTTGCCGGATGTTCCGACTGATGCTGGCATTGATTTTCCTGGCTACAGTTTAGATGAAGCTGACACTGTGTGCCATTATTACCTCACGTATGCTTACTTGGTATAGTCATTATTTAAGGTTAAGGATAGTAGCATCCTATTTAGCAGTGTAATTGCAAATGTTTGTTTGTGTGTGGAGGATCACTAGTGGTTCCATTAATTATGCCTTTAATACTATAATGAGATCACTGGCAGAAAATATGATGGCATCATTCAGACAGAGCTAAGATATACTGCGACAGACTGTAATAACTATTAGTCATGAGGAATTTCAATGCCAATTTAATGAAAATTCATTCCGTCATAATTCAAATGAGATGGAACAGAATGAATGTTGTGGATTCGTTCCACTTTTATTGCTTCTAGTGATTTGTCCTTGATCTGAAATCTACAATATAGAGTATAGAGAAGCGGCAGAATATGGTTTCTCCCTTCTGGCCTAAAAACACTAATGAGTTGATTTAACGTAATCGATGAATATGATAGGTTTTACATCTCTTTTATAGGCAAAGGGAGAACCAAATTCCTATTAGGGTTTTAATCTCAACCGTCATCAAGGTAGAGTTTATTTAGGAAACTTACCATTTTTACAAACCAAATTTATTGTAATTTAGTAATTTCCAAATCAACTATGATTCTCACTTATTGACCATATATAAATTTTCTTGACCCGCAAGAAATATATCTTACAGAGGAACCAAACTATTAGAGTATTTTCATTGTGTGTTTTTTGGTATTCTTAGCTAAGAATATCAAAAACTACAATGGGAGAGCTTCTTAGCATTATTCTTAGAGGAGAGAGAATAAGAAAAATTCTTAGTTAAGAATTTTCAAAAGGAATCTTCTTAATTTTTCTTAACAGCATGTATGAGGTTTTGGTGTGAGGGGATAAATGAAAATAATTTTTTTTATTGTGATGCATTAAATTTAATTTTTTTTGTGTAAAAAGATGTGTAATACTATTATACAATTGGAATATATATTCTTAAGTGGGTTAAGAAGAGAAAAGTGTATAGGTGACAGTGGGACCCAACTAAGAATTTGAAGGAAGAATAACAACAATGTTGATGATGGATCTCACTGTCACCTACACACTTTTCTCTTCTAAACCCACTTAAGAGTATACCTTCTCAATGCTAACTGTCACCTCATTAACTTTTCACTTCCATCTTATTTTTATACTTCTCAAACAAATTTATTTAACTTTATTTAATGTATTTCATATTTCGTATAAATTAATTAATTTATAAATAAAGATATTAATTAATTTATAAATAATAAATTACTCACAAATTAAATAATTTATAATTTAATTAATAAATTATTAATAAAATACATATTATACATAACTCGTAAATATCATAAATAGAAAATTACATAAAACATTAAATTAAAATTGAAAAAAATATATATAATGATAAAGTTACATAAAATATAAATACTTAAAAATTACGTAAAAACAATTCAATAATTAAAATTATATAAAAACGTCACCGTAATGACGTCATATATGCTCAACCAAGTTGGATCCAAGTTCATGATGTATGTTTCTATCTCGTACCTCTGAATTTCGTTACAGATATTCTTCAAATACTTGTGTTGACCCATAATTTACTTGTATAGAGTCATACACGGTATCATCAGCCCAATTCGTAATGTGATCATCCTCGAGCTCCACAATCATGTTATGTAAAATAATGCATGTGAGCATTATTTCTTTCAAATTATCTCTATACCAAAACCTGCTAGGACCTTTGATAATTGTCCACATTGATTGGAGCACTCCAGATACTCGTTCGACATCTTTTCTTGCAGCATCTTGCATCTCTTTGAATTTCTTTCGCTTAGCATTCGACGGGCACGAAAAACTCTTAACAAAAGTAGCCCAATCTGGATAAATTCAGTTAGGTAGTAACATTTTGTATAATATTGTGTGTCACTCACTTCAAAATTGCACGGCAGTGTATTTCCTTCGAGTACGTTATTGAACAAAGGTGATTCATATAGCACATAAGGATCATTACGAGAACCCGTGACCCCCAAAAATGCATGTCATATCCATAAATCTGCCGACTCAACTGCTTCGAGCACAATTGTGAGCTTCCCATGACCTCTTGCATATTGACATTGCCAAGTGACTTGGACAATTTTTCTATTCTCAGTGCATACAATCAAGACTTCCTAACATACCTGGAAATTCATGCATTTGTTTGTGCATTTGAAGCAGACGTTGTGCATCATTAGCATTTTATCTTCTCAAGTATTGACCTCTGAACAATTCAATAATACATCGACAAAAGTTGAACATGCACTCAATGGCAGTTGTTTCTGCTAATCGAAGATACTCGTCGAGATAATTGGTCGGAACTCTATAAGCCAATTGACGAATAGTTGTCATGCATTTTTTAAGTAGTGAGAGACCTACTTTTCCTACTACATCAAACCTCTATCGAAAATAACTTAAATGATTCTCCAATGCACTAACTATCTGAATGAATAAGTTTCGTTGCATTCGGAAGCGTCGCCGAAATATATGATCGGGATACAATGGCTGAGATGAGAAGTAGTCATTGATAAGTTGAGTACTTCTCGATCATATATTTCGGTGACGCTTCCGAATGTATCGAAACTTATTCATTCAGATAGTTAATGCATTGGAGAACCATTCAAGTTATTTTCAACAGAGATATGATGCAGTAGGAAAAGTAGGTCTCTCACCACTTCAAAAATGCATAGCAGCTATCCGTCAATTAGCTTATGGAGTTCCGGCCGATCATCTCGACGAGTACCTCCGATTAGTAGAAACAACTGTCATCGAGTGCATGTTCAACTTCTGTCGATGTATTGTTGAATTGTTCGGAGGTCAATACTTGAGAAGGTCAAATACTAATGCTACACAACGTCTGCTTCAAATGCACGAGCAAAGACATGGATTTCTAAGTATGTTAGGAAATCTTGATTGTATGCACTGGGAATGAAAAAATTGTCCAGTCGCTTGGTAATGTCAATATGCAAGAGGTCATGGGAAGCCCACAATTGTGCTCAAAACAGTTGCATCAGCAGATTTATGGATATGGCATGCATTTTTTGGGGTCGCGGGTTCTCGTAATGATCTTAATGTGCTGTATGAATCACATTTGTTCAATAACGTACTCTAAGAAAATGCACCGCCATGTAATTTTGAAGTGAATGGCACACAGTATACAAATGGATACTACCTAACCGATGGAATTTATCCGGATTGGGCTACTTTTGTTAAGAGTTTTTCGTGCCCGTCGGATGCTAAGCGAAAGAAATTCAAAGAGATGCAAGAGGCTGCAAGAAAAGATGTCAAATGAGCATTTGGAGTGCTCCAATCAAAATGGACAATTATTAAAGGTCCTAGTAGTTTTTGGCAGTGTTCTAAAACTCCTCGCCTAGCTTTGCCTAGGCGCTAGGCCCCTCTCTACCGCCACGACTTTCTTAGTCGCCACCTAATCGACCAAGTCGGCGCCTACGCCAAACCTCGTCGACCTTACTTTATTTTTGTAGCTTTGATTTTGTGGCATGCGGTGACCGGAGAAGGAAGGGGGGCGAACTGGAGAAGGAATGGAGAGTGGTAATGGTGAGGCAGAGAGGGAGGTAGAAAGAAAAGTGGTTTGATTTTGTGGATATTCGGTAGGATGAGAGAGGGGATAGATTAAAGGGTTAGATATAGGAGGAAAGAGATTGGAGGATGAAAAAATGAGGAGAGTCGATCTACCGGAGAGAGCGAGAGGGAAGAAAAAAAAGAAATGAAGAAAAAAGGGTTATTGGTCTGCCAGATAGATAGAAGAAAGAAGAAAAAGGAGCCTGTCTCGGGACTCAGAATTTAGAATGAGAAGGGATTAAGGAGGATATATATGTTAGACTGTGGGTTGTATGTGCAATAGGTAGGTGGAGTAATATGTTTTTTTGTTTTTTGTTATAAACTTGGCTGGTTTATTGCTTTTAGGTTGTTGAGAATTGGGATTAATGGTAGATTTGTATATTTTTGTTCATTTTACAAATATAGACAAGTGTTTGATAAAATGACAAATATAAAAAAAATTAAATTTGTAGTCAATATGTTTGATCTTTGATGTAAATTATCAAAAAAAAAAATGGTAATTATGTCTTAATTCTAGGCCCCGCCTAGTCCCCTAGGCGCTAGTGTGCCGCCTAGCGGCCGTCTAACGATTTTTAGAACCTTGGTTTTTTGTATAGAGATAACTTGAAAGAAATAATGTTCATATGTATTATTTTACATAACATTATTGTGGAGGTCGAGAGTAATCATATTACGAATTGGGCTGATAATATCGTATATGACTGTCCACAAGTAAATCATGGGTCAATACAAGCATTTGAAGAATATATGTAACGAAATTCAAAGGTACAAGATAGAAATATGCATCATGAACTTTGATCTAACGTGGTTGAGCATATATGACGTCATTACGGTGACGTTTTTATGTAATTTTAATTTTAATTATTGAATTGTTTTTACGTAATTTTAAAGTGTTTATATTTTATGTAACTTTATCATTATGTATTTTTTTTCAATTTTAACGTTTTAAGTAATTTTCTATTTATGTTATTTTACGAGTTATGTATAATATGTATTTTATTGATAATTTATTAATTAAATTATTTAATTTGTGAGTAATTTATTATTTATAAATTAATTAATGTCTTTATTTATAAATTAATTAATTTATATGAAATATTTAAATATGAAACATAGTAAATAAATTTATTTGTTTGAAAAATATAAAAATAAGATTGAAGTGTAAAGTTAATAAGGTGTCAGTGGAACTTAGCTAAAAGATGTATAAGAAGATTAGCATTTGGAAGATATAGTTTTAAATGAAATAAGATGAGAAAAATGGGTAGAAGGCAGTGGAACCTAACTCAGAAGATAGAATAGGAAGTGTAGCATTGGGGATGCTCTATTAGATCTATTTCCAGCCAACAAGATCGGCACTAAACAACAAAGTTAGAGCACTATATATACTCCTTCCGTCCCTAAATTATTGTCCTCCTTTCCTTTTTCATCCGTCTCAAAAAACAAAATAATTGTCGAGTTTGAAACTTACCTTTTCAGCCCGAGTATAAAGGAGATGGAATAATTCTCATCCCCATACCACAAGCTATTTTCTAGTAGCAACCAAGTATATGAAGTATGTATATATATATACATGCCAGTTCGTGTTGGGTAGAACCTTATACAATCTTACAGAATATATATTGAAAATTATTAGATATTAAATAACGAAACAAAACTAAACCGTTGTACTGCTAGTTGCTTCAAATCAAGTCTTCTGGTGACTTGTTGGGAGGTCTGCTGGTGACTTGAATCAAGGTCTGCAGGTGGCTCTACAAGGTCTGCAGGCGAAGATCTTCTGGTGAAGGTCTTCCGGTGAAGGTCTTCTGGTGTAGGTCTTCCGGTGAAGCATTGAAGGTCTACCGGTGGAAGGACCGATGTCTTCTGGTGAAACACTGAGGGTCTACCTAGAAGGGGCCGACGCCTGCGTGTAGAAGGAAAACTGCATCGAGGCCCTGTAACACACGCTTCCTTGAAACGTTATTCGCCCCACTCCCTGTAAGTGCCTGGAGTTTTATCTAGACGAACGCCTCCTGCAGATACAACGGTAGTACCGATTGCTTTGCACTTAAG
>JABEVN020004085.1:0-15620 GCA_013146195.2 Codonopsis lanceolata | reverse complement strand
TATGCCCATCATTTGCACATGAAGTCGGCCTTCACACACCATACCAACCGACTTGCTACGCTTGACTGACAAGTCACTTCTACCGCTTCCGAATCATCACCATCAGTCTGTTTGCCATTGCGTTGGTGCCCTCGTGAAGCCACATGGATGGCGGAGGACCATCTTACTCTACCGGCAAGAATGGTCCAGCGGGTGCTTTCAATCTTTGAAGCCACCATGCTTCAAACCATTCGAGGAGGAGCGGCGAGAAGCGGCGATGCTTACTGGTAGAAAACAAGATTCTCGGCGGCGTCTGGCGATGCGATCGGCCCGGTGACACGGTGAATGAAGGCGACAATGAACAGAAGGCTGAAGGCCAGAAGGCACGGCGAGGCGAAAAAGCCCAAAGCGAACCTCAAGCACAAGCGATGGCGAAGAAGGCAACCAAGTACATGCGAGAACGATGGCGAAGAAGGAAACCAAGCTGAAGAGGAACAAGATAAGGGAAATGAAGCTGAAGCAACTGAAAATGACGCTAAAGTTGGTCCATCAGTTGAAGCAGACAAGAACAACTGAAGATCCATATCAGCCAAATGGATATCTCATCTTTCTAAACTCTGAACATCTTTTAAAATTCATGTTTTACTTGTAGCTTACATTTTGCATTTCTCTTAAGTTTTCAGTTACTTTTCTTCATATATTATCTGATTATTGTGCTAACATCACTGTTGCAGGAACTTCAAATTTTTTAGCTTTATGCTTTCAAGTGAATGGTTTTAAGCAAATAGGAGGAGATTGTTGAATCTTGAACATAATTAGATTTGTTTAAAATCATTCCACTTGATTGTCAGCCAAGAAATTAAAATCATATTTGGTCAGCCGGAAATCATTTTTTTGTCAGCTACTTACTCTAGCTGACCTTTACGTGTTTAGTGTCAGTTTACCTTTCCTTATTTGATTAATCATATACTTATATTGACACTTTCCTACTTTGTGTTTTTGGTAGATATCCTGCTAGATAATATTTCACAGGATCTTTTGAGATCTTGCATCTGCCAAACACATTTTCAAATTCAAAATGTGTTCCTAACGGGTTGCTTTTGAAGACTATCTATAAATACCCACTGGAAGCATTCTTGAAGACAACAATTTTTTACAAGAAGTCAAAAGCCGCTACTCTTTCAAGAAAATTCTCTGTGACTTAGTCTTCTTTGAAAAACATTAGCTAGATACTTTTCTTTGAATATTTCCTTCTAGTTATTGTTTAGGCAAACACTGAGTGATTCATTCCAAAATATTTAGAAATCAGTTAGTTTGTCTCACGAGTCTGATTGATCCTCAATCAGTCTCCACAAACACCGGTCTTTTGTTGTACGCTGATCCATTAGAGATCAAATAGATTTTTTAATAAAATTAGTGCACTTCAAAAATCCAAGTCTGACTAACTTGGTAGTGGACGTGCTTGATTTATCTGTGAACCACTTCAACAGATTTGTCGGCCAGCTTCTTAAATCTTGCTGGCCCGGCTTCAACACTTAAGAAGTTTTTCAACTAATTAAGTGTCGGTCGATTAACAACAATTGCTTGCTTAAGCATTACTTTGTTGATAAATTTGTATTTCGGTTTCTCTCTATTTTTGATCAACATTAAAAACAACTTCTTTTGAAAAAGCGGTTGTGTCCCACCGACGGTGACCAACACTTATCAGCTTAAGCAGTTTCAAAGTGTCAGCCAGCTGACCAATTTTCAGCTAACTGACAAATCAAGTTTTCTGCTGCCAACCTTACAAGTTTTACAAATCAACCCTCGAAGTTTTTAAAGGCTATTCACCCCCCCCTCTAGCCTTAACTGTTGCCATCTGAACTTACACAAAGCCTGCCATTTACCAGTTGAAATTGAGCATAAAGCATATTGGGCGGTTAAAGAGTTAAATTTTGATTTAACATTGGCTGGAGAAGAAAGATTGTTTCAGTTAAATGAGTTAGAAGAACACAGGTTGAATTCGTATGAGAATGCTAAGACACATAAAGAAAAGACCAAGAAATACCATGACTTGGGGTTAGCCAACAAAAGTTTCATCCGGTATGAAAGTGTTACTTTTAATTCTAGATTAAGGTTATTCCCGGAAAGTTGAAATCTAAATGGTCCGGTCCCTTTATAATTATGCAATTTATCCTCATGGAGCTGCTGTTGATATTCAAAATCCTAAAAATAATGAAAATTTTAAAGTGAATGGACATCGACTCAAGCCATATTTAGAGCCGATGTCAGTTGAACGAACAATTGAGTTAATTCGTTTGGTGACAATGAACCACCAGAGATTAGGCTTGCGGTTTGGTCGAGCTAAAGGCGTTAAACAAAGGCGCTAAGTGGGGAGGCAACCCACTATTTTGAATGTTATAGTTAGTTTAATTATGTTTTCTCAGTTAAATTTAAATTTTGGACATTTAATTTTAATTAATATGCCAAAATTCAAGTTTGGGGAGAAAAAACATCTTAGTGTTGTATTTATATGTTACTAATAATTTTTAGTCTAGAGTTTTTGTTAAGTTTTTGCATACGAGGAAAGATACAAAACATAACGAGTTAACTGGAAGGGCTAAAGCGCAAAAGCTGGCGAAAAGGAAGAAAGAAAATCAAGTGGGAAAGTTTTTGCCCACCTTGCGGGCGCAAGGTGTTGGAGACCTGCGACCCATGAGGTGCTGCGCAAATGCATATTTCGTGCACGTCTTGTCGATCATGGGGAATCGGCGGAAGAAGAATCGGTTTGGCCCTAACCTGCAACCTTGCTTGGGACGCCAGTGTTGCGAACTTGCGACGCAAGGTCCCATTATAAAATTGCCGGGTTTTCTTGAGAAATCACCACGAAAACTCTCTCCCTCCTTCAAAAAGCGACATCGGCCGCCCAGCCTGGTTCCTCCAAAATTTCGGCGGATCGGCTCAAATTCAAACACTTACTCCAAGATACTCTCTCTCCTTCATCATTCTTCATCCCTACCTCCCTCCATCCACCATTACCCCCATCAAGGTTGAAGTTTTGAAGAAGAAGAAGACATTCCATTGCCGACGCCGATCAAGCTCACACTCGGCTACACTCTCCATTTAGAGGCGCAAAACAAGTAACCCTATCACCCTCTTTAATTTCTTACGTAAAATAATTGCATGCTAGGGTGTTAGATAATTTCAACGTAGATAAAAATTTTACATGCTTAGAATAAATTTTTAAAACATATTTTAATTGTTAAAACTTTAGTTTTTAATTTTTATAAATTCAAACAAAATGTTAAAGTAGCGTAGAAATACGGTGCTTAGTCCTCAGGCCCTTCGGGGAGTAAGAACAAAATTTTGACATCACCCGATTGTGTCCTACGAGGCATCGAGCGATATACGGCCAAACTCTCCAAGTCTTTGGTGCCCGAAAGGGATTCAAGGTGAAGAATTTGGCCTCCGTCCCAATCGATGGCTCGTAGGTGGGGGCTTTTGATAGATTCTCCTCGAGGGCGGCCATAGTGCCCATTGTCAGAGAATTCTATGCCAATGGCGGCATTGGCATAGATGGGGGTGTATTAGACACCGTTAATGTTAGGGACGTGGTTGTAAACTTTTCGTCCCAAAGCATTAACAACTATTTCGGCACCTCCAACTTTGCGGTTGGTGCCGATGACTTTAGCACACACCTCAACCCCCATATCGCTGTCAAGGTGGTCAATGCGACCATCGCCCTCCCTGGTGTGGTATGGACCTACAACCGTAATCCACCCTTTGGTCCACGCACCATGGAGGAGTCATTCCTCGAAGAACACGGCCAAGCCGTGTTCAAATTTGTTCTGGGCGTCTCATGCCCTCCGATCACCAACATACGGTGACTTGGGAGAGGCGTCTTGACCTACACCATTATGTCAGGTGGTGCATTGTTGATGTTGGCCGTTTGATCAACGGCCAAATCAAGACCCTTATTAGAGGTAGGGCGAATGCGGGGTTCGCGTTCCGCATTTGATCACCGACCGATTGTGTAGGGGTAGGCGTGAGATGGCTGGTCCGGCCATTACGAGGGCCATTTTGTTTGAGCACCACCGGCCAGAGTGAGGGTTCCTCAAGGGGAGGAACCCGAAGAGGGAAGAAGAGGAGGACTCGCTCGTTGGGATCTCCAATAGGCTAGAAGAGGTTGCCTTAGAAAACCAAATGGCTAATCAACAGTTGGCACAAATTCGTGCCGAACAAGAGCGGATGTTTGGTTGGTTTAACACGGTGGGACAAAATGTCTCCGCCTATTATGGGCTGCCTCTTGGCACGATCCCCAAGTTGCATCCTCATTCGTTATTTCCGCCCGACTCACCGTGAGTCGAGGCCCAAGTTACATCCTCGTTCGTTAGGTGGACCCGCTATCTCCTTTTGATATTTGTCCTACCCCATCAATCCACTCATATGTTCTTCCATTTTGAGGACAAAATAGAAATTAAGTTTGGGGGGATTTTAAGCTTAAAGTCTAAGCGAGGTCCTAGCCTAATGAGGAATGGAGTTGGGCTATGTTTCTAGGGTGAAGAAAATTTCTTTATCGATGACCATCTAAATCTTCACCCTATTTTCCTGTTTTTAATTTTTTCTTATTTTCAGAGGTTTTGCCTTGACCAGAATACACTCACTTTGGATACTCGTGGGTTCCTCTTATGGGGACCCATCATCAATTGAGTCATCGTCATCATCTCCAAATTTCTTTAATATATATATATATATATATATATATATATATATATTTCAAAATTTTCATCCTCAAGTTTAAGTGTGGTAATGCTAGTCGTAATCAATGAGGAGTTAATGCAATGAACATAGTTAGTCAGTAGATCCTCGGAATTTACTTAATTTTGCGAAACTTTTACTTTTCTCCAAATTCTTCATGCACCACACACGGTCATAATTATGGATTGATTAGAATAGTTTTATAAAGTTATAACACCTACTTCATTACAACAAGATATGCACAAGAATATGATGCATAGCCATTCGAACATAATTGTTGCATTAAATTGTAACTTAGGGTCAATTGCATGATAGTTAGATCCCTTGGATTTTTCTCATTTATATATCTCAAGCACACTTTCGAACCGTGTCTGCATGTTAGTCTCAATTGTCCCTACCATCTGTCTTAGCGAATGCTTATGTGAAATCCAGTGATGCTAAACATTCAACCCACAATTCCCATAGTTGATATGATATTTTGTGTTGTCTTACTTGCTTTAAAAACTACATGAGCATTTGGCATTAAGAAATGACTTAGGCCATCTTTGGATCGTTAGAGCCTAAATATTCCCTGACCTATACTAAAAATATCCCTAGTGTCCCCGTTGAGCCTAATGAAAAAGAATGGAGTGTGCTAAGCACACTATTTAAACCCCCATTCGCCATCATTTCTATTACCCACATTAACTTAACCCTAAAAGCCTATACACTTTTAGCCTACCCTTTGAGAGAGTAGGATGTGGGTGGGGAAATTGATTTTGGAGGACCAATTCTTTTCAGTTAGGCTATTTTTCGGAAGACTTCTTCTTTCCTTCGTCGAAAAAAAAAAGAAAAGAAAAGAAAAATTATGTATCGACGAAAAATGAAACTAAGAAGAAGAGTGTAACAAAGATTCAAATGGAAGCATAGCTTTCAAGAGAAAAATATGTTAGAAAAATCATCTTGATAAGAATGATGTGATATTTTTAGAAATATATATTGCCCAAAACAAGTTTGGGGGAAGAAGAAAGTGAAAAGTAACGAAAAGCACCCTCCACTTGTGGTCTTTGCAGGTCCTAGCCTAAATAGGGAAAACTTCCTTTTGCTTGGAAGTATGAGGGATAAAGGGTAGTCTTACTCTCTCACTTTGAATTCCAATTCCTTTCCATCATATCCCCTCACCTTGGCCTTACATTACAAGCTAAATAAAGACCTAATGATCTTCTTGCCAATGCTTATGTTGTTTTAGCTCAAGTGAGTAATATGAAATTGATCACACACTTCATGTTCATTATTATTCACCCTAAAGCTCAACGTGTTAGCATAATCTTAGCTATTACAAGTCATTGGGATAGGAGAGCATTGTATGTCATACATAGAAGTGCATGGGATGGATGTATAAGTCTTTTAAATCCTTGGGACCTTTAAATGCATGTGGCCGGGGTTTGGATGGTAGATCTCATAATTCTTAATGCATGATTTTCTATTAAACTTTGATTTTCATATGAATGTGGTGTTTAGCTTAATAAAAGCTGTTTTAGTTAAGATATTCTTTAAGACTGGTGATCACACACACACGGAGAAAGTAAAAATAGTAACAGTCTTAAGAAAAGATCAGTTGGTTTCATGTGACTAAGCCTGCATATATGTGGTGAGCATCGAACTGAGATTGCTTTGCATACCATACACTTATAACTTGAGTTGAAGCCAAAAAGATTTTACGTTTATTCTTAGTTTAATTTTTATCATGCTTTTGTATTTATCTGTTTTTGTATTTATCTGCTTAGTCGAGTCACTCGAAAGAGTCTCCTTGAGTTTGTGGGTTTATAGAGGAGTGTAAATAGTGTCACCCTCCAAAAAGATTGTAATTTTTGTTATTTATATGCTTTTGTATTTATATGTTTTGTTTACTCGTGGACGAGCAAAGTTTAAGTTTGGGGGTATTTGATCGATGTATTTTATACGTCGATTTTATATACTTCTATGGCTTAAATTATGCTATTTCACGAGGCTTTTGGCTACTAATATATGTTTTTGGTGAGTTTTGTAAGTTTCAGGGTTATTAGTGAAAATATGCGAAACTCCAGGGTTTTAAGTGCAAATTTCAAGAAGGGCCAAAAAGGAAAAATGAAGAAAGAGCGAAGACTGTTGATTCTGAAGACCTTGCGGACGCAAGGTATATACCTGCGACCTTGCGACCGCAAGGTAAGCGTCAAGACAAGCTTTTCAAGGCCGAGATACTGGAGACCTTGCAGTACCCAACACCTGCGACCGCAAGGTGGTCGAGCATTATTTCGGATTTTCACACAGTTATTCGATTGGATTACAACTCCCGGGTATATATTGAAGTCAGATGCCGAGCAAAAAAAAAAGGAGGAGACGGTTGGAAGCTCTCTTTAGTATATTTTAGGTAGTTTTTAGATTGTATATCATAATTAGACTTTGTAATTTCAAGTATTGAAGATCAAATCATGTATCCGATCATCTCCATGTGCTGTTCATTGTCTATGATGAACTAAATCATCCATAATCTAGGAGGTGGGAGGTAACTTGTATCAAATTTATGTTTTGATTCTCATATATGTTCATTCAATGCTTGTTGATTGTGTTGTTTATCAATCCCTATATTATTTTGCTTTGAACAAATGAATGTAATCGCAAATAATAAAGGCTAGAGGTGCGGATAACCGCATGACCAATGTGCATATGTCGTACATCGGCTCACCAACACAATAAATTGGACCTATCGATGCACGAGAGTGATAAGTTAGGACCGTGTTCATACATGATCTAGGTGACAGATAGATCATAAATCTAGGTGACAAACTAGATTGATAGTTCTTGTGCTTAGGATATAGAATGGATGAATTTTATGGGATGGAGGTGAACCAATTGTTCAACGGACTATATCTATCTTTAGTGAACGAACCCAAGACATTGAATGATAATTATTATGAATTGAACATAAAGGAGATACAAGTGAAACCTTAATCCTAGATTGCCACCCACCATAAGATCTTCATATCTGTTATTATCGCTAATTAGTTAAACATCTAAATATAAATAGTAGTTTAGAATAGAAATAAATATAAAACCCCTTTAGATTAATAATTTGCTATCAATAAATTGCCTCGTGATCACTTGTCTCGTGGGTTCGACCCTTGCTTCCAATACTATTCTATAATAGTCTTATCCACTTGCAAGGAAAAAGATTAATTAAGACATCGATCAGTGTCAAACAACGCCTCCTTCCTTTCTCCCTCCCACCGACTGCGTCCTCTAACTACCCCTTCCTATCCATCTCCGACCATAGTCCCGTCTCCTCCTCCTTCTTTGTCTGCAACAGTCCCATCTCATCCTCCGTCCTTCATGAGTTGAACGCATCTCTCTCCCTTCTCTGTGTATTCTCCTCCTCTTTTTTTTTCGATTCAACTCAAAGATTGTTCGGCCATGGTCGACCGGACAACCTTGTGTTGTTTGGCCATAACACAAGGTTGTTCGATCGATCGTGAGCGAACTATCCTTGAATTAAACAAAAAAGGAGGAGGATGAGGAGACATGGAAGAAGGGAGGTAGGGGCGATGAAAGTTGGGTTGGTAGTGCTGAAAACAAAAAAAGAGAGGAAAAAGAAGAGTTGTGTTCGCTGGAGGAGAAACGGAGAAAGAAAAATATATGATGAGTAAAGAAAAGGGGGAATACATCAAGGAGGTTGTTTGGAGTAAATCAAAAATAAAAGAAGAAGAAGGGAAGAGACACAGTGTGAAGGGGGAAGAAGGGAAGAAGACGCATCGGGAGAGAGAGGGGAGGTGGTGATGGAGGGGGTGTGTTTGGATGGAGGTGAGTAAACTAGATAGTTTGGGTAAGATATTTTGGGGGTCTATATAACGTCACCCTTAACTTAATGGGATTTCTAATGGAGGTCCCAAAGTTGAAAGTAAGAGTTGTTCTTAAATAAATGGTTCGGGACTAGGAAGTGATAATTACCAAACTTGCCCTTCATGGCGTGCATTATAATTTGTTATTATATTAACAAAATAAAAATATTGAATGGATACATCTCCCCCGAAAAAAACATCTTTGAAAGAATAATGAGTAAAAAATAATGATATTTCAAAAACAATTACGAAAAAGAATGATGAACGCTTAGAGTCACAATATCATGTACGAAAGTCAATGTATAAAAAAAGTCTCAAACATCAATAATAATAATAATAATAATAACAACAACAACAACAACAACAACAACAACAACAACAACAACAACAACAACAACAACAACAGCAACAACAACAACAATAATAATAATAATAATAATAATAATACTTTCATAAGTGAAATCGTAGGTACCGTGTCATATTTCAAATATTGTCGATTAAACAAGAAGTGGTGATAGTTACTTACACGAGGATGGATTTGCTGAAAACTGTACATCTATTCTAAATTCTTTGAGCCCTAATTGGATTCATAATTTGTTTTTTACTCCGTGGTGTATTTAGTAGTTTTGTAGTGATTGAATATAGAAAATAGAAACCAAAGAGTTCTAGCTCAACTGGTATTACTCACTTCTTTTAACGGAGAGGTCGAGTGTTCAAGCCACAGGCACCATTGTTCTAGCCAAACGACACTATCTTATATACTTTGTAGCCTTTCACGGCAAAAAATAATATTAAGAGTTGGGGTAAGGTCAACGCCCCCTACAACCTATAGAAAAAGAAAAAAAATGTAGAAAATAAGAAAGATATAGTGGAAATTTATGGGACCAAGAAAACATAAAGTGAAAACCACAAACAACCTGGATTTGTTTGTTAACCATTTAAGTTTCACATTTTTTGTGTCTGTTCCATCTCTATATCTGAGCAATCAAAAACACTTCTCAATATATTAGGCTTCCTGATTTGGTGTTTAGTTATGTACACTAGGAAATGCCATGGTTATGTATTGGTGGTGTTTTGACTTATTTTGGGTTTTTGAGACTCGGTATGCTAGTAGCTAAATCGTGAATGTCTTTATTAGGACAAAAGCTATCAAGAGGTTTCTTGTGAGGGACATTGTTGAGCAAGCAGTTGTCAGGGATGTTCAAGAAGCGTGTGCCTTCGATGGTAACTTCCTTAGCGATGTAACTTCTCCCATATGTGATGTTATTACTATCAAGGATGTGGTTGTAACTGCTATCAATGGATCACATTACCATTTAAATGTTCCACGGTACACCCTTCCCAAGCTGTCGTGAAGATGCAATATTGTGTCTCATGTGCAATTCACTCCAAAGTTGTCAGGGTCAGATCCCAAATTGATAGAAGGAACCGTGAGCCACCAAAGAGATTCATTCGGCCAAGGGAATGCTATCTGACCTTTCTACCTTTCTTACGTACTTTTTTTTACACTTTCCCCTTCCCCTCACACCTTCCACCATACAAGGCATAAAACCAAGAAGCCCCCAATATTTTAATTATTTGACTGTGTAATTAGAAGATTACTTTTTATTATGTTTGGACTTTGTTGTCTCATGGTCGCATGCGTCTGTGGAACTTGTCATGTATGATTCTATCTTGTTGTGGTAAAATACCAAATATATGGAGTCTGTTGGCAATGCCGATTGTAATGTATCTTTCTGATGTATAAATTATAGATTAACATTAGCATAACAAGCTTACCATGTTTCCATATATGTCAATGACCTCTATACCCCATTAATATAATTATTTTTGTAAATTCTGGTATTCTTATTTTCGAAGTACTAAAGCATGGTTGATCAAACGATGTTTCTCTGACTTCTTTGTGTTCTCGCACATGCTAATGTGATGGCAACTATAGATGATAGAGTCCTGACATTTCAGAAGCTGAAGATTTCTACTTTTTATCTCTTATAATTGAATGTGATGCCTTTTTAATGTTATGACACACAATGTTTTTTTAGTTCTTACTTTAGGCTTGTTTTGTGATACAAATACTTATGCGTGATTTTTGACCTTTTATTTAACAAGTCGACTAATAACTTTAAGTATAAAAGTAATTTTGGAATGGATTTCTTCTTTAAATGAATACTCTAATTCTAGTATGCCTTTGAATTGCGTATCGTCCGCCTTTTGGTCTCTTGATCAGTTTTGAAAACTCGTCTTGGTTTCAGGATGATTTTCCCAAGCCAGGTCAAGCTCCTCGTCTAGGTGGTCCACCAGCTGCTGCCCGTACTTGATGAAGACTTGCTGCTTGTCCTTGTCTTGTCCTGATATGTAGTGTCTTTCTTGTTCTACTTTGAGTTTCAGAAGCCCTTCTCGACTAGCTCATCATATTTAGTTTCATGTACTTATATTAGGAGTTTTAGTTGTACGACTTTGAAGATTTTTATGTTTGGTTATAATTTTGTTTCGCGACTCAATTTTAATACGTACAACCCAGTGAAAACCCCAAAGTTTTTTAGCATTGAATCATGTTTTATTATCTCTAATTTTTTTAAAAAAATTGTGATTTGGGTTGGTTATGGCTATCGATAGTACATTCTCAGATGCTTTGATTGGACCACCATATATGTTTATGGAGATAAAGGTTTTGGAGAGATTCGTTTCAATGAGAGAAAAATAGATTCATTTGAACGAGGTTGTTAACTACTTACGGTCATAAAATATTAAATTTACAGTTGTAGTGGTGATGTTATGTTTGTATTTGATATATATTTGTAAAATGTTTATCCATCATGTCCCGTAAAGAATTCATAAAATGTTGAATGAAATTTTTATCCACTGGTGATGCATAACCTTTTTAAGTGGCCTTTAGATTATGGCACTTGCAAATTATTATTTTAACTAGTTTTTTTAACCCGTGCGTTAAACGCACATCATTTTTCTTTTTCAGCTAAATCGTACATAAACAAAATAAAGAGGATAAAAAATCTTAAAAGATAAAATAAAAAGAATCTGTTTATTAACAAATACACATCAGATGGAGTTTTTTTTTTTTTTGTAGAACTTTCCCTTGAGGAGTCATGGGAAATGATTGAACCTGAGACATCATAATTTGTAAAGTCTCATCTCTACCATTGAGCCACCCATTAGGGTCTACATCGGATGTAGTTAATGACAATCTTGAGATAAAAACTTTTTCTCCAACATTGCTTCATTTCAAAAAAATTGTTTCAACAATGTGATCCCCAAGATTTATGATGATTAATCTTCTTCCATTACACATCCTGCAACATGGTCAATGTTTCTCAATATCATTACTGAAACACCAATTTTAAGTATTAATCCATGACCTGACAACCCCGAACACTTTACTACTATTCAAAAAATATGTATAATAAATGTATTTGAACAAACTTGGATTTTTTCCGCTCTGCAAATAGAATATGAACTCAAATAAGTTTTCCATTTTGAATGATTACTTTAATTAAATAATAATTTTATTTTATGAATAAAGGAATTTCTGATAAGAAAATAAACTAAAATCAAAATAACGAAATTATTTTTACCGTTAACTATTATTTTTGTTCCGTACATTATTTTGATTTTACTAACTTCCATTATATTTTTTTGCTTTATTGACTTTGTAACTATTATTTTTGTTTTATTTTTAAGAATTAGTTTTACAGAAAACTTTTGTTCCGTAAATTATTTTTATTATTTTACTAACCTTAGTTTAAATTGTTTTTGTTTTATTGACCTTGTAACTATTATTTTTGTTCCATCAAGTATTGTTATTTTACTAACATATTTGTGTTTTACATAACTATTTTTAAGAATTTGTTTTAAACTTTTGGTCCGTAAATTATTTTTATAATTTTACTAACCTCATTTTAAATTATTTTAGTTTTATTGACTCCGTAACTATTATATTTGTTCCATCAAATAATTTTATTTTACTAATGTATGCTTGTTTTACATAACTATTTTTAAGAATTTGTTTTAAAATTTTGTTACGCAAATTATTTTTATTATTTTAGTAACCTCATTTTAAATTGTTTTTGTTTTATTGACTCGGTAACTATTATTTGTGTTCCATCAAATATTTTTATTTTACTAATGTATTTTTGTTTTATTTATTTTACTGACCTCCATAGTAAATTATTTTTGTTTTGTTGATTCTGTAACTTTTATTTTAACAGTGACTTATTCCATAAATTATTTTTTATTTTACTAAACTCCTCTTATATTATTGTTTTCTTGACTACGGAACTATTATTTTTGTTTTAGTTACTATTTTCTATGTTTAAGGAGAAAAAATGTTTAAACATAATTAAAATAGGTGGTGATGAGAGATAAAATATGGAGGAAACGGGAGAGAGAAAGAGAAAGAGATAAAATAGGGAGAAGATAGGAGAGAGAAATAGTAGAATGATAACTCAAAAGTCAATAATTCAAAAGTGTGCTTTTGGAGGGAAAATATATCATTGCCATTATATATATATATATATATATATATATATATATATATAGACTATTATTTGTGTTACATCAAATATTTTTATTTTACTAATGTATTTTTGTTTTATTTATTTTACTGACCTCCGTATTAAATTATTTTTGTTTTGTTGATTCTGTAACTTTTATTTTAATAGTGACTTGTTCCCTAAATTATTTTTTATTTTACTAACCTCCTCTAATATTATTGTTTTCTGGACTCCAGAACTATTATTTTCGTTTTAGTTACTATTTTTTATGTTTAAAGAGAGAAAAATGTTTAAACATAATTAAAACAGAGATGATGGTGGTGATGAGAGAGAAAATAGAGAGGAAACAGGAGAGAGAAAGAGAAAGAGAATAAATAGGGAGAAGATATAAGAGAGAAAGAGTAGAATGATAACTCAAAAGTCAATAATTCAAAAGTGTGATTTTGGAGGGAAAAATCTACCCTTGTCAATATATATAGATAGATTAAATTTTTCTTCAGATTTTAGTTGACTACGCACATGGAATTTATTTCTAATTTTTTTATATGTGAACTTATTATTCGCTACTGATGTATTTATAAAATTTTTACAATAATATTAGGTTTACAATTATTTCTATAAATATTGTTGCAAATAAGGTTGAGTTAAGAACAAAGTTGTTTTTTACCATAATACATTTGATCTCATAAATGCTTAGTTGTAGGGATAGTTGTAAACAAAACATTTTGGAAATTTATTACATTGATTTAGTATTAAATATTTATTTTTAACAATATAAATATTAATATTAATATTAATATAAAAGTAATATATTCATTTTCAAAGTTAATTAAATTATATTAAAAATAATTGCATTATTAGTATTTTTAGAAAAACAAATGTAGCGTTCACCAAATTGATAATTTGTTTGTTTTTTGAAAAATACTTTTTTAATGATATTAGCTTCTTTATAAAGTCTCTACCTAGTCCCATGCTCGTGAATTTAAAGGTTTGTGAGATCTTTATTTTGGGATTGCAACAATGGGATTATGATCTCATTAACAAGTTGTTTGATCCTCATTATGCTAAAGAAATCATGTATATTCCTCTTTGTCCTTAGGCTAACGTTGATTGTCTCATTTGGCATTTTTCTTGTAATGACATTTATTCAGTTAAAACCATGTATCGGCTAGCTTGCTCACTCACAATTGATACATCTTTTGAAGTTGAGGGGAGTTGGAGCCTCAAAATCCCTCCTAAGGTAAATCATTTACTTTGGAGGGTAGGTTGTAAGTGTCTTCCTAACATGGCTAATCTTCTTCGAAGATGTCTTTATGTTGGTGGTGATCAGTGTGGTCTTTGTAAAAGGGGTTACGAAAATTCTTGGCACACTTTTGTTTCTTGCCCTTTTGCTGTCGATTGTTGGCATGTTCTGTGTTTAGAAAGAGACCTTACTCATGCTTCTGACTTCTGAGCAAGTGGTGTAACGCCCCGAAACTTTACGTGATCGTCTGGCCAATATGATAAGCCTTAACGTGGAAGACTTCTTATGCCTGGGTAGGCTAAGGTAAGGCCGATACCCTTGGGATGTTTGATTTACGCTCGTTAGCGTGTTAGAGTCTGTATTGCGGGATTTAGCATTGTTGGGAACTCGACTCGATAGAGTGTTATCTTCCTTAATTATTGTTTACGGCCTTTGAGATATCCTAGGTCTTTGTGTACTTGCTTGAATAAATTTTATATCCTTATAATCATGTTTATAAAGTTTACATGTGGTCATGACGTTCAAAGTATAGTCGTCGTCATATGTTTGATTTCGCGATTCACATATTGTTAACGTATCGCCTTTGGTACTTTGGTCGCACTTAATTTTGGTTTGACCTTGGGTATGTGTTTGTGAAACTTCATTAGGCTTATAACATGTTTTAAAACAAGTATGTATGCTTGTTCGTTCGTTGTTTCGATCGTGGGTTGTCCTGCGTAGTTTCGTCCGTTGTATAGCAAATTACAGACCGATTTTGGTACGCGGCTGAATTGTTTCGATCGAGGAACCCTCGAGAAATTTTTTCTTTGGTTTGGTGTTTTTAAGGCTTCTACTTAGGACATTTACAGAGTGGCAGGAGAAGAAATCACGTCGTTTCATCGAACGGTGTTCAAACTGGAGCCGTCGCAAGTTGGACGCGCGCAACGTGAGTACTGTAGCTACGCGCACTGTAGCAGCGAGCAGCATGTTACTGTTTTGATTTTTGATGTGTTTTCCCCATTTTACCCTTAATGAAACCCTTCCCAATTGTTCCTAATAGACCCATATTGGTCCTTCATGTGGGGTGATTAATCTAGATGTGTTTTGGGTGGTTAATTAAGTGTGTTTAACAACTAATCTAAGTGGAAGAGGAACCACAAGAAATCAACAACACATCTACTTAATCCTAAACCTTGGGATTAGTTCTAACCCTTTGTGATCTCTTTTAATTGGCTGCAACACTCTCATTTTACAGCCTTATTCAGCCCCTCTCTCTCCCCATTTCAACTTTGGAGACTTCAAGAACTAGAGAGAAAGTAA
>JABEVN020004084.1:0-15626 GCA_013146195.2 Codonopsis lanceolata | reverse complement strand
TGTGACGCATCCTTAGTACACTAGAAGTATACAAAGCTCAGAGCTTCTACCCACTAGAAATGATTATTTACAAACTCTACAAAAGACATTTTTGAAGCAGGATGATAGTTCGCAGCCTCTACACACCAAGAGAATAGAGTGCGGCAGAATTCTTCAAGACCGGAATAGACTTTTCCTCATTGTCGAAAACTCGTTGATTTCTCTCCTCCGGATCACCCAACAAACAGCCAAAGGCAGCCTCCCAAATCTCGATGCACTTGTTTCCGCTGAATGACCAACACCTCAACAGCTGAGAAACTGATCTCGGCATCACCCAAGGCACTTTAAAAGATTCAACAACAAACTCCACATATCCGGCGGCCGGACAATGAAGAAGCGAGATGGTTCACGCCTCGCTCGCCTTGCACATGAAACACCTGTTCACTAAAGAAATATTCCGCTTCGAAGTTATCTCTCTTTGTTAGGATAGCTTCATTCATAGCTTCCCATACAAAGAAGGCCACTCTCTTGGGCGCTACAGATTTCCACACCGCTTTCAAGGAAAAAAAATTCGCTCACAATTCAACAGCCTCAAGTAATTAGATTTAACCGTGAATATCGACCCTTAGCTGCCTTCCAAATTATTCTATCTTACGTCCTATCGATCTTTTGAGCCTGTAACAGCTCAAGAAATAGCAGCAGCAACTCCACCTCCCAATCATGAAAATTTCTCTGAAAACTGGACTACAAGTAAGCCTACCATCCTCCCTTGACAACACCGAGCTAACCGAACAACCCTTATCCTAGTGACTTCAAACGAGTGCTGGAAAACACCTTCAGCTTCCTCTCTCCACACCATCTATCTTCCCAAAACCTAACTGTCTCTCCACTTCCCACCTCAAAGGCAAGAAACCGCTCAGAAAGGAGCTCCACCCTTTTCTTATGCCCTTCACACCCCCACCCCAAAAGGCAAAACAACCTCCGCTGAGGAAACCACGCATGATCCCCCAAACCATGCTTACTCACCACCAATTTCCTCCACAATGCCTCCCTTTCCGTGAGATATCTCCACAGCCACTTTCCACAATGCCTCATTAAACACTTTAAGATTCCTAACCCCCACCCTCCTCTTGCATTCTAGAACAAACCTTTTCCCATTTGACTAAATGGAATTTCCGCTCCTCCGACCGACCTTCCCATAAAAAATCTCTTTCCAATTATTCAAGCCTATCCCGGATAGAGGCTGGCATCACAAACAGAGAAAGGAAATAGGTCGGTAAATTTGAAAGAGTGTTCTTGACTAGTACCAACTGCCCGCCCTTGAAAGCAATTGTTTCTTCCAACCCGCCAAGCGGTGCTCAAACCCGCTCGACAACCGGAACCAGCGTAGCTTTACTTACATTTGGAGCACCGATGGGAAGTCCAAGGTATGAGGAAGGGAGAGTCGCAGTCTTACACCCAAAAAAGTCGGCTAAGCTCCCAATGTCATTCACCACACCTACTGGAATAATCTCACTCTTTAGGATATTTACTCTACGCCCCGAAACTGCTTGAAAAAACAGTAACACCATATGAAGGTGTAGTTTAAGAAAAAACAATTGACTTGATTATTTATATTGGTTTAATGTGTAGTTTCCTTTAAAGCCTATGTGTATGTGGCCCATAATTAAAGTAGCGTGAAAAAATAAGGGTAAAGTGGTAAAAGTGATGTTCTAAAAAGGTAAGTTTCAAACTGGACAATTATTTTGGAATTGACGAAAAAGGAAAGGAGGACGATAATTTAAGGACAGAGGGAGTACTATTTATTATAGTTCTAAAAATTCATATACCTCTAGTAATGTCCGCCCCAAGTTCACCATAACAAATTTTAAGCATATTGAAAAGATTACCTCAAGATCTAAGGTTAATTATCCTTATCACTCACTTACACAATTGGTGTAATTTTTAAGAAAAATTCATCCATCCATTCAATTTCTCTTAGTTTTTTCACTAATAATTACTAAACACGCCACCTCTATCTATCTATCTATCTATCTATTGAAAAGTTTACCTCAAGATCTAAGGTTAATTATCCTTATCACTCACTCGCACAATTGGTGTAATTTCTAAGAAAAATCCATCCATCCATCTTTCTATCCATCTAAATTTATGTAATATATTAGATATGGTAGTAAACCATACAAAGGGGAAAAGAAGAATGACTAAATATTCATAGTAATGGTTAATTTCAAGGCCACATACATAGTATAACAATTATATATATATATATATATATATATATATATATATATATATATATATATATATATATATATATCATAGGTAGATCTTTCGTTCTAATTATATTATATCACATATATATTATATTAGACTTGATTGATGACGTTTGTTTTTTCGTTGCCGATTTTTTCTATCATTATGTCTTTCCAGATATAATTGAAAAGCTTTATGAGGTATTTTTTTTTATCCATATATATTTATATCTTTATAACTGGATTCGTCTGATTATTTCTCTCTTTTTTAATTTCATGTATATGTATATTAAAAAACGGATTTATCAGATTATATATATATATATATATATATATATACATCTCCATATATTACAAAATAACTAAAGACAACATAGTTATTTTTACGTTAATATGTATTATGAAACATAAGAGGTTTTATACATTTCTCAACATATGATGGTCTATTCAAAATTTGAGGTTTTTGTTAGGTACTATTTGATAGTTTTTAAGGCCACTTGTAGTATTCGAAATTCAAGGGAGCAAACGATAAATTTTAGCTTTCTTCTCCAACAACTGTTCCTATTTTTTCTTCATCATCTTAAAAACTATACTCTTTTTCTTAACTCATTTCTCTTGGTGTGTTCCATAGTTGAAAAAAGCGGAAGGCGAGAGGCGGGCGATAGGTCAAAATTTGAGGCAAGAGGCGAGACGCAAAAAAGGCGCTCACAGAACAAATATTAAGGAAAAATTAATAAATAAATAAATAAATATATATATATATATAACATAACAAATCTCAATAAAACATGTCATGAGTGATGAAATTAAGTTAACATAATATTAATAACACAAATTTCATCATTCATAGTTGAAATTCCAAAACATTAGATGAACTTAACTTCAATTTCAAATAAGAAAATAAATAGTCATTAAAGCAAATGAAAATAAAGACATGCAAAAGAGAACTAAAATCATGAAATGTAATAATTAACAACTAACAACACAAGCTAAAAATCCATAGAATAATAATTAACAACTAACAACACAACAAGCTAAAAATCCATAGAATCTATCTCATCATCATCTCCATAATCTTCATCGTCCTCATTCACAGGCATAGGCACAAAAAGGCGATAAAGGCTCAAAAAGACTACAAACAAGGCGATAAAGGTGCAAAAAAAGGCGCAAAAAAGGCGCTCATCGCCTGGAGTCGACCTTTCCAGCCGCCAAACCCTCGCCTCTCGCCTCAAGCACAAGAAAGAGGTGCACGTCATGAATTTGTTAATAACTCAAATCTATTATCATAGTTAAAAAATTCATATACTTCTAGTAATGTTCTACCTAAATTTCACGAGACCAAATCTTAAATATATAAGAAACATTACCTCAAGATCTGAGGCTGATTACTGATAAACTCAAATAAGTGTGATATTTAATATTGATTTTGTGCTTTAACACGTTGTAAATGTTGCACTTTTTATGAGTATTTTGTATTTTTGGTGATTACAGGTCTATGAGAGATTGATAGTGAAAAAGTGAAAAGAAAATAAAGTTTAAAGAAGAAATTCGGATATCATGGTACCGAATGGGCATTCGCTATATATCTGAGGAGAGCTGGATCTGAAGTTGGAAGCAATGTCACGTTTTTAAAGAGAATTTCAGACATTATCCATTTCAGTAATTAGAGAATTATTATTTTTCTCTAAATCGTTGTTATTTATTTTCTTTCTCTTTCGTAATTAATGAAAAGATAGGATAAGAGATAGATTAGATGTTGTGGACTTTGTCAACAACTACCTAGGAGTGGGGGTTAGGAGTGGAGATCATGGCCTCTAAAGGAGGAAAGACTTGGAGAGCAAGGTGGGGCTCAGCTATATAAGGAGAGGTCAGTTTTAGAAGTTGGCATGCAATCACAGACAACACGGCAGATACACATAATCATACACACACATATACACTCGAAGATTTTGGTAGCAGCTTGCTCATTTCTTCCATCACACTGCTGGGTTTATTTTCGTTTTGAATTCATTTTGTAAGTAATTTTAAATTATGTTTAGTGGCTAGTTTTATTTCTTCCCGTTAATGAACAAGTAATTCTTTACAAGTTTTTGCTGTGAGATCTAAGTGTTTTAATTCTCAATTGGGTTTAAGTATTTATTCATTCTCTGTTTGTTTGTTGCAAAAGGAATTGCAACGTAGGATTATTATGCTTAGTTAATGTTTGTGGCCAGAACCTTAATTAACATAATATTTCATTGCAAGTTATAATCGTTGATCCGTAATTGTCATCGGGTTCTAACAAAGTAGCAAGTGACGCACCGTTTAGGCATCACAAGCATATTCGATCCGTGTTGCGGGAATGTGTAATCTAAATTCAATGATACTGCTTCAATATGCACTGTTTAGAATCAGGTCTCTCTCTCTTAATGCTTTCAAAACTTTAAATTCTACGGGCGTCTCGGGGGTTGTCTTTTGATTAGGGAAATAGTTAATGAGTTTCTCTTGACTATCGAGACAGTAAGGAGAGATTGGGTGTCTGGCGGTTGTCGACAACTATAACCGATTTACTTGAAGCTTTTTCTCTTATTGAATTCAAACATCGTTTTCTGTTTTGTTTACATTTAGTCATTTAAATTCAGCTTTTAGTTAATTCGTTCGTTAGTAATTAATTTAGATTAAAAACCTCATTCTTTATTTTAATTGCCTTGTTAAAATTCTTAAGAGAAGTAAATTCGACGTTCCCTGTGGATACGATCCCTACTACCCTATACTCATTATTTAGGAAAATAGGAAATTATTTTTGACGGTTTGACACCCGTCAAAAATTATTCTTCTTTTAAAAAGATATTTTTACCTCTACATTAATTTCTAAGAAACAACTCACAATTTTATAAATAAAGAGAAATATGGAACTAACAAAAGTTACTTAGTTAACTAAATAGAAATTTATTAGTAAGATCAATAATTTAGAGATCAATATGATAGTCTTTTAAGGCTACTTTTAGTAGTCAAAAAAATTGAGGAACAAAACTGTAAATTTTATCTTTTTTTATAATAGAACACGCAGATTTATCAATTGGATTCTCCATTTTCTCTTCATCTTCTTGAAATTATTGCACATTTTTTAACTCATGTTTTAGCTTGTTTATTGGTAATTACTAAACACGTTACCAATTTACTTAATATCTCGATACTCACCAACAAATCTATTAGTTTAGTTAAAACTTTTCATATAGTTCTAATAATGTCAGCCCAAATTTCACCATAACAAATGTTAAACATATTCAAAATGTTAAAACCTTGTTATTTTTTCCACAAATTAGTAAGTGTATTTTCGTCATATTCAAAAATATTTGATGACATTTGTAATGGCAATGACAAGAAGAGGGAATATGATTAAAAATATCTACTTAGAAGACAAAGTGAATAGAATTCAAAAAGGTAGGATCTAATTTAAAGTTAGGTACAAGTTGAGAGACCAAATTATAATTTCATTTATCATAAACTGATTAGCCCATGCAAATTTACGCCTTAACTAATGATTAATAGTTTATTAAATCTAGGGCTATTTATGTCTACATTATTTTCTACATTTAACAAATTTACTTGTTTGACCTTAATTCAATTGTGGGTGTTTATTAGGTGCAAGGTTAATTTTGTCCATGCATTAAGTTCTAAAAGTAACCTACAGTTTTGTCCATGCCTTAGCCTTGTGCAGTTAGTTTTGTATACAACCAATGTACAAAGAATGTGTCTCCGTTTTGGCGCTCTTTTTTATTAATATATATTTTTACTTATCAAAAAAAAGGAGACAAGGAGATAATATTAATAATATTTATATATATATATATATATATATATATATATATATATGTATGTATATGTTTCCCAAGCCAAAACAGAATACGAAACTAAAAAGAAAAGCCAAAATACAACTCAAGGATAGTGTACGTCATATGGCTCCCATAGGAGCCATGCGACTCTTGAATGTCAGTCCCCCCCCTAGTCAACGTTTCCAACCACTACAAGTTGTACTACACACTTGGAAACTACAAGTTGTACTACACACTTGAAAACTACAAGTTGTACTACACACTTGGAAGCCGTATGGCTATTGCTTGGACCACCAATATTTGCTTTAACTTTTTTCTAGGACACTGTCTATGGAAGAGGCAAAACTTATCGGCCACAGTAAATATAGTCTCACTTCAAGAAACCGACTTGTTACCAAGGAAAATATCGGTCGGTAACACCAAACGGTTTTTGATAGTTACCGACCCATATTCGGCAATATTTTGGCAACATTCAAATTACCAACGAACTTTATTCCATCGTTGGTTTCCATTGCTAGGTTGTGTATACTCGGAGAATATTCCAAAATGTCCGTCGCAATTCGCCTCGTAAGATTGCGCCAAAATTAGCAATGATTTTTTTTGTCACCAATGTAAGTGATGTGTTGGTAATTGCGATGGAAGTTTCTCGATATGTTTTAAATTTGTTACCAATGGAATTTCTGTCAGTAAGTTAATTCAAGACAACTTTTTCCATCTACCCCAAGCCAGTCATTCCCTTTAAACCATTAACCCAAACCATCCCTCTCTCTCTCTCTCCCTCTCTCATCTTTGCCATCATTCCCCTTGAGCCATTAACCATTAACCCTAAACGTAAACATTAAACCTAAACCATATTTAAACTATCAAGCTAACCATTAAACCTAATTAAACTCTAAACCCTAAACTTAAACTTCAAACGTCAACCATAAACCCTAAACATCAAACAATAACCCTCAACACTAACCTAAAACCATAACCCTTAAACCCTAAACACAAACCTTAAATAGTTCTTTAGAAACATAGATAGCTAGGTAGTGTAAATAATTAAAATTTAAAGGGTGTTAACGTACCTTTAATTATATCCCGTAAACATTACTTATTACTTAAATATAGATAGTTGGGTAGCCATATTGATGCTATGAAATCTATGGAATTAATTTGGTTAACATATGTAGTTTATTATGTGGAAAGCATGATAGGGTTGGGTCGGGTATTTGTGTAAATAATTAGAATTTACAATGTGTTGGTGTAAATTTAGCTATATTGTTTGCATTACTTATTGATTAAACTCACATGTTAACTAATATTAATAATGATTGTAGACTTTTGAAATATGGTGCCCAAGTCGATTTCCAGACGTATTTTTCAGCACACTCGACCTAGTGTTTCCGATTAACATCTTCAATGGATTGATCAAGGTAGAATTTACATTCATAAGCATAAAAATGCTTAATGTTATTTTAATAAGCACAGATATATTAGAAACAAGCGACTAATCAGGGGTCGCGCCCTTGTATACAATCAATACACTCCTACCAAAAATACTATACAATAGTGAACCTATCTAAGAACTCAACAAAAGAACTGTCCACCCTTGAGTTCGATCTATACACCAGAATCTCTTAGTTTCCACAATGCGAACAGATCTGTCAACATTCAACTCAACATTCTCGAAGGCTCCACGATTACGTTCAGTTCATATACACCAACACACCGCCAAAGGAGCAACTTCACAAACATCCTTCTTTTTTCTCTTGTAAAAAGACCACAGAACATTTCTTCCACTGTCCTGGGCATCACCCAAGCTATTTTGAACAAGCTGAAAATGTAGTCCCACAAAACCCTGGCTACATGACAATCTAACAGCAAATGATTCACTGTTTCTTCATCGTTCTTCGCAAAGAATGCCACCCTACTTGGCGCCTTCAACTTCCAAATGATCTTCCACGGAAAAGCCCGACTCTCTCTATTTGATAAGGCTTCATAGTAGGATTTCACTGTGAGATTCCTGCTCCCCGTCCTCACCCACAAGACCCTATCATCCCTATCAAGATCAACATGAGCGCACAGAAATTTGAACAGCTGCTCTATTTCTCCAAGCTCCCAGTCCTGCGCATGTCTCCTAAATATAGGATTCCAACTTCCTGTATCTCCGGCTCCTTGGACCAACGAACTTACCAGCACATCCTCATCCTCGGCGAAGGTAAAAAAATTTCGACTCAATTCCCCACCCTCACACCATTTATCCTTCCAAAACCTAATTGAGCTTCCTTTACCAACCTCAAAAGAAATGTATTTTACTAAGTGTCTCCACCCTTTGCTAATCCCCTTCCACATGCTAGTCCCGTACGGGCTCGAAACTAGCTTATGAAACCAATGATGCTCTCCTTCTCCATACTTATCCATCACAACTCTTCTCCATAAAGCTTCGGGCTCAACTATGAATTTCCATAACCATTTTCCCCTCAGTGCCTCATTAAGGATTTTTAATCTCTTAATCCCCAAACCCCCCTCTTTAACACAAGAACAGACCTTATCCCAATTAACTAAGTGATACTTCCTCTCCTTCACATTCCCTTCCCACAAAAAATCTCTTTCCAGCTTTTCTAACCTTTTTGCAACTGAGGAAGGAATCGTAAAAATAGACATGAAATACGTAGGAGGACTGGCCACAGTCCTGATTGAAGTAAGTCTGCCACCTTTGGAAAGAAGCTGTCTCCTCCATCCTGCCAAACGCCTCTCAAATCTTTCGATTATTGAATTCCAAACTGCTATGTTCTAAAAAGAGGCTCCAAGCGGTAAGCCCAAATACTTAGTCGGAAGACTCCAAGTTTTGCATTCAAAAAAGGAAGCTAGCAACTCGATGTCGTCCACCTTACCAACGGGGATGATTTTGCATTTTCGAAATGTTGATCCTCAACCCTGATACTACTTGAAAGAAAAGAAGAAGACGAAGATACCCAAGCTGATCCTTATTCGCGTCGCAAAATACCATAGAACCATCGGCAAACAACAAATGAGTCACTTCTAAAGCTGAAACACTATCTGAACTTG
The DNA here is from genome assembly GCA_013146195.2 of Codonopsis lanceolata. Classification (NCBI taxonomy): domain Eukaryota; kingdom Viridiplantae; phylum Streptophyta; class Magnoliopsida; order Asterales; family Campanulaceae; genus Codonopsis; species Codonopsis lanceolata. Next base: position 6,526 of record JABEVN020004084.1, on the reverse strand, counting down.
CCTTAAAAACCTTGAATAAATCCCCCCTTCAACTGCTCTCTCTATAAGCCTACTCATCGCCTCCATTACCACTATAAACAGCAAAGGAGAAAGAGGGTCCCGCTGCCTCAATCCTCTCGAACTAGCGAAAAATCCTGTAGAAATGCAAAAGTCAATCCAATGCCTCCACTTCTCCCCAAATCCCATCCTCCAACAAAGAAATCAGGAACTCCCAATTTACATGATCATAGGCCTTCTCAATATCTAATTTGCAAAGTAAGCCCTTGATCCCACTTCATTCCCTCTCATTTGCTATCAATACCGCAACCAAAATTTTCCGTCCTCCCAAAAAAGCGTGCTGAGACTCTGACACCACTTTACCAACAACCTTCCTCAACCGCATGGCTAGAACTTTCAAAACAATCTTGTACACTCCTCCAATCAAACTAATAGGTCTTAAGTCTTTTAACTCGTCCGCTCCTACCCTTTTCGGAATAAGAGAGATGAATGAAGCATTTTAACTTTTCTCAAATCCCTCACTAGAATGAAATGAGTGAAACACCTCCGTAATATCCTTCTACCCACATCCCAACACTGCTGAAAGAAAGCCAATGTGAACCCATCAAGACCGGGAGCTTTGTCTCCTTGCAAACTCCAAACTGCTGCCCAAGCTTCCTCCGACAAAACCCCTTCTAATAAACAATTATCCTCAAGATTAAGGGATTTAAAGGGTACTACATCCAACCCTGGTCTCCACATTTCCTCCTCCAAATAAAGATAAGCATAGAATCTTTCAATCTCTTGCTTGATAGCAGTCTAATCTTTCGTCACTAGGCCATTTACCTTTAACGAACAAATCTGATTTCCCATCTTATGAACACTCGCCATCCTATGAAAGTATCTTGTATTTTTGTCTCCCTCCTTAAGCCAAAGGACCCCGCAATTCTTGTCTCCAACAAGTTTCTTCGCAAGAGTGTAATCTGTTGATCTCCCTCCTCAACTCTTTCTTTCAAATTCTCCCCTCTCTGTCATCCAACCGGCGAGCCTCTTCAAGAGATTCTTTTAGCCTATGGTCAATGTGCCCAAAAATTTCTTATTCCACACTGAGATCCTCCTTTAACATCTTCAGCTTCTTCACTAACCTAAAACACGGCTTCCCCTTGACATTGTAAGATCTCCAACATGTTTTGATCCATTCCAAGAAACCTGGCACCGAAAGCCACATATTTTCAAACCTAAAAGGAGTCTTCCCTTTGCAAATTTTACCACAGGGAAGCAAAATGGGAACATGATCAAAAACAACCCTTGGAAGGCAACCCTGCAAGGGACCCCCAAAAAACTCTACCCAATCTGAGGAAACCAGGAACCTATCGATCCTTGAGCATTACAAGCTATCCCAACCCCTATAACAAGTGTACGCTCCCCTGCTAAAAGCAAATCAATAAGAGCCTCTTCATTAATGAACTCATTAAAACCCTACATATCTTGAGAAAACAGCCTTGACCCCCAACGCTCATTCGGAAAACGGACCACATTGAAGTCCACCCCCTATATACCAAGGATACTGCCAAACCTGCCTGACTGACTTGAGTTCATCCCACACAGAGCTACGAGAAGCATCACCGTATACTTCCGAAAAAATCCTGTGTCCTCCCCCTCCACCTTAAACAGGCATGACACCGAGTGTGATCCAAACCTTACCCCCCAACTTAGAGAAAAATGTTTTATCCCATAAAATTAACGCTCCCCCAGCAGCACCCAAAGCCTCTAGCTGTTCCCAACCTGCCCAACTATTGCCTCCCACACTATTAACAACCTTCCTGTCCACCTTTCCCATTTTAGTTTCTTGAAAGCAAATAACATGAGGTTTCCATCGTCTAATTAAAGCCTTGATAATCCTTTGTTTATTCAAATCATTTAAGCCACGAACATTCGAAATTATTATCTTTAAATCCATTAAGACTTATCCTTTTATCTCCTCCCCTGTTCACTTTTACCCCCATCTCCCTTCCATATCAAGTTGCAGCCTAATTGTTTTAGCTCTCGTAACCCTTCTGTTCTGCTGTTTCTGGGTCCCTTGCTTTTCAAATTCCCCACTGAGCTTCTATACTTTTCTATCTCCATCAGCAGATCCATGATTTTCTCCTCGAACCCAACACAAGAAACTCCCAGGAATTTTCCAAATCTCTTGACCCTTTTTTTCACCTATTCTGAAATGTCAACGCATTCCTATCTGTGGACCACTAGTTCCATACCTATAGAATCTTTTGAACCGATCATTCTCAACGGAAAACAATCATTGGTTGCACATACTTTCTCAAATTTAGCAAAGGTAAATTCGCCAAATGAGACAGGTCTGAATCAAAACAATATCCTGCAATAACTTGTTCATTACTCTGTCCAGCTCTCTGCTTCTCCAAGGAACAGCCCTCCTTCAATCCTTAGCCCAGATTCTTCATCTAAACTTCCCTCAACCCCTTCCCCTGCTGTCTTCATTGTAAGTCCAGATCCTTCACCGCCAACAACAACTTCCGTAATAGTCTCTACCGCATTCTCCTTTTCCGACCCAGCCTCATCAACTGGTATACCCTCACCCCCTTTCTCCTCTGCCCACTTCGGTAAACTAGAACCTTCATCTCCATCAATATCAACAACTCTTCATCTCCATCAATATTCCTCGTATCACTATTCTCGGTTTGTGACCTGTTTCGATCTTCGAAATGAACATCGGGACTGAAATCGCTACCTTCATAAGACAGATCATCCTTGGGTTGGCTTGACAAGTTAGATCCCAGCTCGGATGGGTAAGGCCCAAATAATTTTCCTCCTACCACCTCCTGACTGGCCTCAACAACCCCTTTATCTTTTCTCTGAATACTCTTACGGAACACCTAAATAAATTTACCCCTCTTATGCTTCTCAAGCCCACCCTTAGGCCCAAGCTTCTTATTAGATTGGCCCCCAGCTCGAGAGCCCACACCTGTTTCTTTTGGACCTTGACCCCGAACGACACCATTTCTTTTATGCGCACTATTTTTGAAATTCAAATCCCTGCCGACCCACGTGCCTTCATTGATTGCTCTATGACAAGGGTCTCGGTTCTGCTTCTCCACCTGTTTACTCCGCGCGTGATGCTCACCCGTCTTCTTCTTCGTTTCAGCCGCTGCCCCTGCATGACCACCGAGCTCTCCAGAATCACCACCAGGCCACTTATACTGGCAGAACGAAGCCATCTCTGCCCAGATGGGGAATGTATACCTCAAATTACCAACCCCGATTTTTACATTAGCTGGCATCTCCTCCGTGTAACGAATAAGGATGCATACCCATCTAATATTGTAACACCCCAATCCCACATCGGGTAGATGTAAGACTTGTGTTTGATTTACAAGGTAGCCATGCGCTACTACTGGGCACCAACATCATCCATGGACTTTTGGGTCGGCTTGTGGTGAGCCTGATGACCCAAGGTGATGCGTGCTCAGTGGGCCAGTGTGTGGGCTACACGTAACGGATCGGGCTCTCGGGCTCGGATCGTTACAAAATGGTTTCAAAGCGGGTCCCGGCCGGAAATGTGGGAACAAAGTGTTGTGCGGGCCAAAGTGCTACACCGCAGAAGGTGGGAGCCACCTCTTGATTCCCGTACGAGCCACCTCTTGAATCCTGCATCGCCCGAGGTACGATTCGGCCTTGACGAGGACGTCAAGGATTTGAGTGGGGGAGATTGTAATACCCCACGCTACTACTTACTGGGCACCAACATTATACATGGACTTTTGGGTCGGCTTGTGGTGAGCCTGATGACCCAAGGTGCTGCGTGCTCAATGGGCCAGTGTGTGGGCTACACGTAGCGGACCGGGCTCTCGGGCTCGGGTCGTTACAAATATTCCTTTGAAGTTTCGTATCATCATTTACTTCAAGAAAACCTCCACACTTCTGGTCAATCTCATAAAATACGCTATCTCGCCACAGATGTAGTGCCAGACCCAGCACCCGAATCCAAGCTTCAGTAGGATTACAGTTATCCCTGTGACTACATCCCACTGGATCCCATCTATCCAAGAACAATGGAGCTTCATTAACCGTCCAACTCGTCACCCTCAAGATGCGATAGGCTTTCTCCTTCGACGGGGAACACAAAAAGAAAGTACTTACCATTCATCTCAAATACTTGCACTCCTCCTGCTGCCTTCCACCTTGCATCCAGCCAATTTTGAAGGGTGGGTCTGCCTGACTACCCTTTACCATTAAAATTGGAGGTGCTTAATGTTATTAAATTGAATATATGTATTATTATGTGTTGTATTTCTACATTTTACGTGTTAAAACTTTTCATATAGTTCTACTAATGTCTACCCAAATTTCACCGTAAAAGAAACATTCAAAATAGTAAAACCATATTATTTTTTCCCTCAACTTAGTTGGTGTATTTTCGTCATTCAAAAATATTTGATGACATTTGTAATGGCAGTGACAAGAAAAGGGAATCTGATAAAAAAAATCTACGCATGAGACAAAATAAATAGAATTCAAAAAGGTAGGATATAATTTAAAGTTGGGTACAAGTTGAGGGACCAAATTATAATTTTATTCATCATAAAAAACCATGCAAATTAACTTATTTAACCTAATTAATGGTGAGTAGTTTATAGGGCTATTTATATCTATACATTATTTTCTACTTATGAGTTATGACAAATTTACTTTTTTGACCTTAGTTCAATTGTGGACGTTTATTATGTGCAAGGTTAGTTTTGTCCATGCATTAAGTTCTAAGAGAACCCACTTTTATATATATAGATATTATTATTATCATTTATTATTTTTGGTGTGTGCGTGTGGGGGTTGGGGGGTGGGGACTAACAAAGCGGAATGGGGAAATTAAACTCCATACCACCCCAACCCCATGCCATCATATTCTTATTCTCCCCCAACATAGCCCTAAATCTAACTTAGATAAATCACTTTATCTCCAATTTACAAGATAACTAAACTAGTAAAGTAAGAAAATTAAACCTTTTCGGGCATTGACCCCCACTAATTTAGTCTCCCTCCCTCATTTTATCATTTGGGAAGCTCATAATGTCACTAGTGATTTTACACTTGCTTTTCAAAATCTTAATAATGGACAATTTTGATTCAATATTGTGGCACCCAAGACCATCCTAGAAAGGTTTGATGGTGAACGACACCTCAACTCAACGCCCTTGATTAGAGGCAGACCATGGTATTGTGAACGATGACATAATTAAAAAGGAATACCAATTGATATGTCTAATATTGATGCTCAAGTGACACGCTTGAAAGCACCAAAGATCACACAAGTTTCTCAAGAAAAAAGTCGTCCTAAGAAACCCTAAAATGACAAGGAAATGAAACAAAGCAAAATGAAATTGTAGTCTTCAAAAGTAATAAATAAAGTAAGTTTCCAAAAAACCCGAAACTGGAATTATCTGGCGCAGCGCCTATGAGGTTGGCTCAGCGACAAAACACTTGACGCAGCGTTGAGTCTTGATGTTAGTGCCAATCTCCAGAACTTTCCCCTCTGCACTTCAAGATTCTGTGTATGAAGCGCTAGCGTACTGTTTTCCTTGCGCTAGGGGCACCTAGGGCCCTGTCCAACTTCTCAGAATTGTAAATTGAACCCCCCTGAAGTCTCCAGATCATCCTCCATGCTATCTAATGAGTTCCCAAGCTTCCAATTTCTTTCCAGTTTTATAGGCCCATCTGGAAATCAGTCCAGTGGGAAGGCTGTTTTAGATGGAGGGCAAACTCATTGGGCCGGAGACTAGTAGAGAGGATTTGTTTACAAGTGGTGATCCAGTTTGTTCTCATGTTTTGGTTTGCAGCGACAAGGAGGCTTCGGGCGATAGCGAGTCGCACGGGTAAGGGTCAGGAAGGTGATTCCGTTGGAGGATTTCGGAAGGAGCGAGAGGATCTAAGAGTGGACATGGCGGTGTTGCAATGGTTTCTCAATAAAGAGAGCCATGATAGTGAGAACAGGGAACGAGGATCCCTAGCATGGGGGAAGAAGGCTGAGGGGGGTCACAATGAAAATTGGACCGAGCCTAAGAGTTGGGATTTGGCGAGCGAGCCCTAGAGTGGCGGCGCTGTAGGAATTCCGGAGCCAAAGGGTTTTTCGGGGGAAGGTGATGAAGAGATACTGGAATGCACTCCTCTCGCTATGACAAGACCAGAGGATGGGGAGCCTATTGTGGCTGATATGACGGTTGCTGATAGTAATTGTAAAAATATTTCTGTCTCGGTTCAGAACAGGGCCAAGGGCTTTGGTAGATTTCTGGAGTTTCGTGTAAAGGGCATGAAGATAAAATTGTAGAGTTGCTTCTGGAGATAGAGAAGAGACGTAATTCCGGTATTATGAAGAAAGGGGAGTCTCGGTGAAAGAGTAAGGGCAGAGTTTCAAGAATTAAGGAATCTGTGTTTGTAGTATCAACTTTGATGGGGCAGCTAGTAAGAAGAAGGGGATAGCAGGTTTCAGCAGTCGTGTTAGTTGTTTATTGGATTTAAAAACTTGAAGTGGGAATAT
>JABEVN020004083.1:0-15632 GCA_013146195.2 Codonopsis lanceolata | reverse complement strand
TGACTTTGAAAACCCATTTGTTTCAATAGTCTTGCGACCTTGCGGAAGATCAACTAACTCCCAAACGATTCTTTTTCATAGAGGAAATTTCATCTTCATCCATTCATTCATTTGTAGGTAAAGAAAAGAGCTTCTTTGAGCGATGTAGGCTCACTAGAATTGAAAAAGTAGTTAGGAAAGATTCCTCTTCGATCGCGAATCGGCGGCGAGGTATATTTCCACGTTTACTTCTTCGTTCAGTATCGGACTCCGATCCGTACTCCCACTTTCGGATGAAGATCACCTTGACTCTGTTGGCGACTTCCATGGGTTCAACCTCATGTTGTACCATAGGATTAGGTTGAGGCAATTCCCACCTTCGCCAAGATGTCATGTGTTCTTTCTTCCATCTCAAAAGTTCAAAGTCTTTCCTAACTTCACCTATTTGTGGAAATCATTCTCAATGAAATCAACATTGCGCGACTCGATTGGGCTCATTCCTTCGTTAGGTTTTCCACCGACATAACATAACCCTTTGAGGTATCTCAATACCTTATGAAAACACACTTGTTTCCTCTAGGGCCTAGTTTTCCAAACTTATTGGAAGTACTATGGACATAACTCGCACAACCCCAAGGATGAAGATGCCCCAATTAGGCTTCTCACCTTTCCAAAGTTCATAAGGGGTTGTGAACCGACTTCAAGGCACTCGTTAAGTATGTAGGCGGCAATATTAGCGCATCCCCCAAAACGAATTGGGAGGTTGGCTTGTGCCATCATCGACCTAACCATTTCCAACAATGTTCGATTCCTTCGTTACGCAACACCGTTTTGTTGCGGAGTTCTAAGAATTGAAATAATCCGTCGGCGTAGTATTCCCTTTTTCTCACACAATTCTTTAAATTGATCGAGATAAATATTCACGGCCACGTCGGTTCTAAAAGTTTTTAAGCTTTTATCCTTTTGATTCTCAACCTCTGCAGCGCTCAAAACACTTGAGAGCTTCATCGCGGTGAGAAATAAGGTAAACATAACCATAGCGTGTATAGTCATCGATAAAAGTGAGAAAATAGGAAGCTCCATGGCGTGCCTTAACATTCATTGGTCCGCAAAATGTCTGAATGGACTAACTCTAATGGGTGTGTGGCTCTTTTGCCTTACCAAAGGCTTTCGCAAGCTTTTCCGCCAAACGCCAAATAAGATTCACACAAGGGTAGGTTGACATTGCCGAGAGACCCCAATAGGCCTTCTCTAGCCAATCTAGTCATCTATCTTTTCCTATATGTCCAAGTCTAGCATGCCATAACTAAATTAGAATCATCATAAACCATGCAAGAAGAAGAATTAAGAAGAATTATGGGAATCCAACAAATCTAATTTAAAGAAATTATCTCGACAAAGAACCATGTCCCAAAACCTCATCACCAAAACAAATATCCAAGTGATCATTACTAAAATTAAAGAATATCCATGTCTAGCAATTGTACTATCGATAAAAGATTATGTCGAATTCAGTGCATAAAGAACTTCATGAAGAGTCAATGTGCGTCCACTCCGCACGCATTGAAGTTGGTATGAGCCAACTCCTTTGACTTCAACAATGAAGATGCTGCTTTCCCATGAAAATTCTTCTTGTACCGGCAGGAACTTTCGATAATCTACAAATCCTTCTCGATCCTCGTCACATGTTTGGTTGAGCACGAGTCTACAATCCACACGAGAGAGGTCGGCTAATAAAACATGAGAGCAAACACAACTTTGCATGGAGATAGGATTAATGATACCTTCTTGGGCTCAAGATCTGAACGAGTCCGAGCAAATGACCCAAGGTACCACAGGTTGTAGCACTTTTGCCTAGCAATATCCTTTTTGCCTCTATGGCGTTTAGCAATCTTGTCACTTTTGGGGGCCAAATTATGAGTCTTCTTGCCTTTAGCTTGTTTCTTGCGTTGCGGTGGAAACTTGCGCGAACCCTCAAGGGAAACAAGAGCAAGATCACGAGTCGCAAGCACTTATCAAGGCGATTCGATTCATGACACTCTGACCTCAAGAATAGTGATTTGATTTAGTTTTGGTAGATTATGAGCTTGCATTCCTTTAACTTGTTTCTTACGTTGCCCGTAGCATGGCATGCGTGGACCTCAAGGAAACAAAAAGAAAGATCACAAGTTGCAACACTCATTGTGCGACTCATTATCATAGCACGTAGCCTCAAGCTCATCTTTGCGATTTTGAGCTAGGGTAGAAGTACCCAACTCGGTTTTACCATCAGGTATCAAGGTTGTCCGAACCTCTTGCTGCGTTTAGCAAGTATGTGATTTTCCTTTGCCAAACCCTATAGTTTGTGTCATTCAATTTCTCACCCTTATTAAGGTCATCGATTACATTATGAAGCCATTTCACTACAATTTGTTGCAAAATAAGACATAAGCATATATATATTTTTGATTCACTTTTGTTTTCAAAAATCAATTACTAAATATAATCACATCATACACGTAAGGAGGGAAAATCCGCGAGGCTCGTAATCACAACCAAAACATGCACAACATGAAAATATTCATAAATTGATAATTTAAACAAAAGAAATATGATAGAAACGAATCCATCAAGTACATATCATGCACATAAATATTTTCACTAATCGAAAATAAATTATTGGGTCTCATTATAGTCCCAATCGCAATTTTAGAGCCCAAGCGACAATTAAATATGCTAAAAATGACTTAAAAATAGCTTAAAATTCACAAAGAATTTTAAAAATTCGAGCAGTCCCAAACAGACCCTATACGATCCACGAGAATAGACGACAAAACGGCCCTTGGAAATTATTTTTGTAATTTTTAAAAATCGAAAACAGGTTTTTACACACCTTTGAAAAATCAAAAACAAATATTTACAGTGAATTGATCAAAAGCGAGACCACCACCGTTGGACTCGAGGCGGCCAAAAGAGAGCCAACGCCGTGGCCGTTTGTTCATCGAGTTACCGCACGGTAGCGCACGCGCCCCGCTCACTCGCCACTGCTGGCGTGTGGGCTTCCTTTGGCGACCGGGCGATGGCGGGCTTTAGGGGCGGCAGTGGTAGCCACGTGGCCCCGGCAATGACGTGTCATGATGGCGTCACCGATGCACGCGTCGCCGAGGAGGATTTTTTCCGGAAGTGGGCCCCACTGGTGATGTGGCAGGTGACGTGGCGATGTCATAGCGGCGCACGTCATCAGTCAATGTTGACCGTTGACCAGTCAGCGGCTGATTGGATTTCTCCAGTCGTCTTCCACGCGCCTGGACGGAGAGTGAGGCTCACGCGCCGCCTTCCGGTGGTCCGATGATCGCACCGGTTGGTGGCGTTGGACTCGCTCTCCTCGAGTACTACCATTGGTGTACTTTTTACCTCGAAAGGAGTGCCCAAATGGCACGTGTATCGAGGCCGAGTGGAGGTCTTTTGGTCGAATTTTTAACCCAAAAAATCGATTCGCGAAGGGCTAACTTCGCGAGGCTATACAACGTTCATTTTAAGTCCAAATTAAGCATATAATATGTCGTTGGAAAGCCCTCACGGAGTACTTTAAGTACAGCCCATAAAATCACGATTTTACAGAACATAAACAGGTCAAATCAGCACGCAAAGTTTCGGAAAAAACTGTTTTCAACAAAACTTGGGTTTGCGATATTTTTAAAAATACCAACGAATTCAACGAGAATTTAGTATGTTGTTCGCCTCGATGGTAGGGAACTCAGACATATAAATTTTTCTCGAAAATTTCAAAGTTTTACACATAAAATAATAAAACTCATTTGTTTCGTTATCGGGTAAAACTTTTAAACAAACCCAAAAATAAGAGCATGCGATTCATGGCATAACAATACGAACAATCAAGCAATATGACTCTGATACCAATGAAGGATATATCATATTATATCATACAAGTTCGCTATCAAAACAGTAATTAAGAATTACCTTTATGCGAACTAGAGCCTTGTGCGCAGCGGAAGAATTTCGTTTGAGCTACGATCTTCGTATGCCAAGATCTTCAGCTGCAAAGTCTCTTCGTCGGATTGATATCACGAGAGCACGAATATCAATCTTGGTTCACACGAAATCCAAGCCTCTTGATGGTTAGGCTAGAGGGAGTATTTTGGTGAGATAGATTTTAGGGAGAGGAAGAGGGGGCGCCCCTTTCTAAGCGTGTAATACCAATAGGGTTTTATCCCCTTAGTTGCCCTATTTATATTATTACAAGAAACATATTTCTTGTAGGTTAAGTCAATCCTAAACCCACTTGGATTAGGATAATAATTAACCAATAAATAATATAAATATTATTTCCATGTGGGCGGGACTAAATAATCGGGCCGCAAGCCCAATTACCAACAATGACCTTTACCAAAATCAATTGAATGGATATTTAGATAGTTATGTACTTGTTGGTGTTCGCAAACTCTAGTATTATTGATCCCTCGACTACGTTGGTTTAGGGAGTAAAGAAGAAGCGTTACTATGTATAATTTATCTTCGACAAAAACCGATTTGCGGGTATTTTGTGTGCGACATATCATTTTGACTCGATCCATTGTGTGAACTGTGAAAAAGTGAAGTTTCGTTTAACGAATTAGGATCTGTAAAACGGTTTTATAGGAAACTTACTCTATTTTCGGCAAAAACTTAGGAAAGATTGTTTTACGTTTATTTTCTGTCTTACAGATCCCTTTGATTCGACTCACCATATATTGATGATTGAGTTGGGAGATAGTGTGGCTCCGTCATACGAATTATGATTTATAAGATAGTTTATAAGAGACTTACTCTTTATCTTTTCAATATTAAAAAAAGAAATGTTATATTTATGAGGTGGTCTCCTGTAAGACAGTCTTACCGTAAGACGGAGCCCCATTTAGAAATTCGCGGGTCATAATAAATAAATAATACGTTATTAAAAATCATAAAAACCAAATTGGCTTAGTTGGTCTGCAGTAGTCCGCTTAAGGCTTAGTGAGTTGAGCATGGGTTTGGGGTTTGAAACCCTTCAGCGAGTTTTTCAGTTTTATTGTTATGTGTCATTTTGCTCCGGTGCCCCTGCACTTTCAAGGTTTGTTCTTATGTTTCTCACGCCTTATTGTTTAATCCTTTGTCAGCCCCGTTAGCATCAATTGCCTTGAGATACTTGACGGATCTTAATAGACTTTAACGAAATACTAAATGACACGTTTAAAGTCAAACGTGACACATTTTAAGGTTGAAAGTGACACAATAAAGAGAAATTTATTATAATTTTCATTAAAATTCAAATGAATACTCTTAATGTGTAACTTTTTAGTATTAAAGTGTCACTTTTTAGTATTAAATGTGTAACTTTTTAGTATTAAAAGTGACACTCTTAATACTAAAAAGTAACACTATTAATACTAAAAAGTGACACTCTTAATACTAAAAAGTGATACCTTTAATACTAAAAAGTGACACATTTAATACTTGACGGACCTTAATGGACTTTAACGAAATGCTAAATGACACGTTTAAAGCCAAACGTGACACCTTAAAAAGACAAAAGTGACACATTTTAAGGTTGAAAGTGACACTATAAAGAGAAATTTATTATAATTCTCATTAAAATTCAAAGTAATACTCTTAATGCTAAAAAGTGACACTCTTAATACTAAAAAGTAACACTCTTAAATGACACGTTTAAAGACAAAAGTGACACATTTTAAGGTTGAAAGTGACACTATAAAGGGAAATTTATTATAATTCTCATTAAAATTCAAAGTAATACTCTTAATGCTAAAAAGTGACACTTTTAATACTAAAAAGTAACACTCTTAATACTAAAAAGTGACACTCTTAATACTAAAAAGTGACACGTTTAATACTAAAAAGTGACACTCTTAATACTAAAAAGTACCATATTTAATACTAAAAAATGTTTTTTAAAATTAAATGTATTACTTTTTAGCATTGAAAATATCAAGTTTTAGTATTGAATGTGTCACTTTTTAATATTTAATGTGTCACTTTTTAGTATTAAAAGTGTCTCTTTTTAGTATAAAATGTATCACTTTTTAGTATTAAGAGTGTCACTTTTTATTTTGATAAGAATTATAATAAATTTTCATTTATAGTGTCACTTTTAACATTAAAATGTGTCACATTAGTTTTAAATGTGTCATTTAGCATTTCATCAAAGTTCGTTAGGATCTGTCAAGTATCCCAAGGCAATTGATGCTAACGGAGCTGACAAAAGATTAAATTGCAAGGCGTGAGAATTCGGCGGCAAACATTGAAAGTGGAGGGGCACCGGAGCAAATAAAGAAAATAAACATTAAAACAAAATGTTGAAGTTGGGGGGTATCGAACCGCAAACCTACTTAGATAGAATCTCAAACTTCCACCTACAACCAACTCAGCAAGCCTGTTTTTTTCATAATTATTAACAGATTTTGTTATTAAGCCCCGAATTTTGTGAATGGGGCTCCGTCTTGCGGATTGGGATCCGTAAGACGGTCTTACACAAGTTTTTGCCTATATTTATATTTTATTTTATTGTATAAAAGAGCATGAGGTTGGGATCGAGTCGGGACCTTTACCGTTACTTTTTTTCAACCAACGTATGACCAAAAATTACATCCTTAAATAAAGTAATTTACTTATACTTATCTCTGTCCTTAGAAGAAAAACATAATAATCTTCCTGATTTTATCCAAATTTGAAATGATTAACTTCTTATTCTGCGTTATTCTTAATATGACTATCAGACTATATAATTTGTGCCTCTCTCCAATCACATCTCCCTATTTCATATCTATTGTACGTAAATTCAAATTAATTTATACGATTTCTCTCAAATCATTCTCTCTATTTCCTAGCTTCTTCGTGGATCATCATTTGCATGCTGCTGATTATCTGATATTTACTCACCTCCAATAAACTAGAATGGCTTTGATACTGAATTTTTTTTCCAGCTTTCTCCTTCTGATTATCGTTGCAGCTTCAGCTCACGTGGCTACATCACAAAGCTTGAGTGAAGCTGCGATGACATCAAAGTACGAGAAGTGGATGGCTCGTCATGGACGTGTCTACACGAGCAAAGAAGAGAAAGAAGTGCGATTTAAGATATTCAAGGACAATGTGAAGTTCATAAAGAAGTTTAATCGAGCTCGTAATCAAACATATAAACTGGGAATCAATCAATTTGCAGACCTAACAAACAAAGAATTTCTAGCTTTGCATGCATCGGGATACAAAAGGCCTCATCCCAAGTCAACAGCATCTTTCATGTACGAGAATGTAAGTGTTGCAGACGTAGAGCCTTCAAAGGATTGGAGAGCCTTGGGAGCTGTCACCCATGTAAAGAATCAACTTGATTGTAGTAAGTAACCATTTTCATTCCCCATAAGCCTTCTTGAACATAAAGTTTGCATAATAACACTTCATGGTCTTGTAAATTCAATTAAAAAATGGCTTCTTTTTTCTTCTTCTTTGTGTGTATGTGTGTGTTGATTTACTAGGAGGCTCTAACGTTGATGACTTGCGTTGCTTGTATACAGCCTCTTGCTGGGCGTTTTCGGCAGTGGCAGCGATAGAAGGAATTAACAAAATCAAAACAGGGCGGCTGATTTCACTTTCCGAGCAAGAGATAGTGGATTGTATGGGCGAAACAAATGGATGTTCAGACGGCAACTACATGGAAAATGCCTTCTCATTTGTGTCGAACAACGGAGGTTTAGTCTCCGAAGAATCTTACCCCTACAAGAATGCGCAGGAAGCCTGCGGAACGCCAAGGGCTCCCTCTGCAGCCAAGATAACCACATATGAAAGAATTCCTTCCGGCCATGAGGGTGCACTGGTACAAGCTGTGGCGAATCAACCTGTTTCAGTCTATATCGATAGTGAGATGATACAACACTACCAGAGTGGAATAGTAACTGGCTACTGTGGAACCAGAATTAACCATGCTCTTACGGTTGTAGGATATGGAACTAGCGAGGATGGAATTAAGTACTGGTTACTGAAAAATTCATGGGGGCAATTATGGGGTGAAAATGGTTATCTGCGGCTACAACGAGATTCCGGTACCATAGAAGGGATGTGTGGCATTGCCATTGATCCTTCATATCCTGTCATGTAGTTGAAAAAAATGTACAGTACATGATTTCAGCTTCACACGACCGTTACTGAACTTTTAGGGGCTAAGGGCAAAAATGATAAAATGGATCCCTATAGATATAAAAAATAAAATTTTGAAATAAATAAATTTTCAATTTTTCATCGTTCAAAGTATTCAATTGGTATAACATCTACGAGCATACTAATATATATAAGTATATGAAATAATTATTTAAAATATATAAAATGTCTATAAAGCATGTCTATAAGATATTTCAGATTTATTCACTCTTCTAAGATCTTTTTCAACTATATCATCAAATTATATCATCTTCTCTCATTTTTTGGCTCATTCGTTACATGTTCATTTGATTTTTTTTTGTTGATTATTCGATTATTGTAATCCATTAATCCAAATTCTAAGATAATTAGGTTTTTTGTCGATTAGGTGTGTCATTTTACATAACTTTCAAAGATTTCAAAAGTAAATAAAATTCATATGACTTTCAAAGAGTCGAACTCATAACCTCTTAACAAATCAAAAAACCTCATCTATTGGACCATTAAATCATATATAAAATCCAAGTGACAGTATAATATTTATATCGATAAATGATTGTATTTTAAGTTTGGACCCCTCAAAAATGGGAGCCCAGGACGGTCGCCCTTCCAGACCACCCTCAGGACCTGCCTGCAGCTTCATTCAATCATTCAAAGTCGTTCACGTTTCACCCTTCATTTTCTCCTTTCGTAGAAAAAATAATGAACTTTATCAGCAAAAATGTTTAATCATTGTACAATGCAACCAATTTGCTATTATTGTAATTTACTATCTGATATGCCGAGCCCAAATCTGGTCACGAGCAGAGCACGATCCACCATCACGTGCCGATCACGAGCATGGGCCTTGAAGGGCCCACAGGCCCAGCGAGCATAAGAAGAGCAATCCCTGACAGCGAGCACGACGTTCCTGACCCAACCTGGTCGGACACAGGCCCGGCCTGTCCGACCAGGGGCCTTGCCCGGGAACTACACTCAACTCAAGTACATCACCTATCACACAGGCGAGCAGGGCCTTGCCCGCTCAGTCCAAATCGAGCAGAAGACATCAGTGACTTGCTCGCCAAGACACGGCCAAAGGTTACCATATGTAGGCAGGACACTTGCCTTATCTATTCCCGATATCACGCGGCCAGTCGTGTATCACCATGATATCTAGAGTTTCACTCCTTGTGGAACAAGATGACTAAAGAAACCAGATCCTACCCGGATTCAACCACACAAGGGCCAATAAATACTCCTCCGCCATACACCACAAAGGTACATGCTCTCATACACTCTGCCTCTTCCTTGAGTTCTGGTATTCTGTTCTCATACACGATACTTACTCTCACGCCGGAGGGGTTTCGCGAGGCCCTGCCTTGCACTTCCACTGTGTTTTCTCGTTTCCTCACCAAAGTTCAAGGAAGGCCTACAAGCCGGATATCCTACCCACAGAACAGACGGCCCAAGCTGAGGATTTTGCCACATCAGTTTGGTTCCGTTGCCGGGAAAACTCAACATCCCACTTCTTCAAGTTTTACGGTGCAAATTTCTCAATAACCACCAATTGCAATGGTCGGTAAGAGCGACAAGAACACCTGCTGCAGAAGCAACAACCGGCCTTGGAAGTGGCCGCGGTGATCTCCCACCAAAAGCACCCCAAGGGGTCCAAACTAGAAGCAAGAAGATTGCTGCATGGCAAGCAGCACATGGGAAGGATGTGCCCTATGTAGAAGAACAGCCATCCCAGCATGCTAGCCAGAACCGTGCCAGCCAACGTGATGCAAGGGAGATCATTAATGAGCAACTTAGTGTCCGGGAACAGGATCTCAGGACACAACTGAATCGCCAAAGGGAGAATGGCCATGGCAGTCATGTGAATCCACCCGGCCAAGCCCCTGCACAACAAGCTGCTGCTCTCCAAGTCCAAGCAGACTACTATAGCAGAATGTACAAGCTCAATCAACAACTATTGGCTTTGGGCCATGCCCCGGTTCCAGTGGCTGATTTAGAATTACCAACTTTGAGTGTCCCCGCAGCCGTTGATGATGGCCATGCCTCACAACGCCTGCCCGCACCAAGCAAGCGCCTTCAATCTGCTATCCGTATACCGTCAGAAAAGGTTGAAGAGGTAAAACGAGCAGATGACCAGGCGGAAAGCAGATATAGCCGCCCAAATTTCTCATACAAACGCAGCCGCGGGCAAAACTACTATGCCCGCAGTGAAAATAATAGTTACCGCAGAGCTCGTGAACACGCCGAGAAAGAGGCATATCAGGCTAAACGTAGGCAGCGAGTAGATAAGGAGATGGAAGCCTCTTACGCGCCAACTTTCTGCCCGCCGGCCTCAAATGGACATCGGTCAGATCATGCTCGCTCATCGGGTATCAACCTAGATGCCGAGAAACGCTTGTCTGAACGCATGGAAGCCATGAAGCGAGACATGGAAAAACAGATGGCTAACCTGGCTGTGGCCAAGCCCGGCTATGGTGTGATCAAGCCACTGGAAGGAAGCCCTTTTACTCCTGAAATCGAGAATGCACCACCCGCGCAAGGCATCATATTCCCACAATTTGAGAAATATTTCGGGAAGACGCGGGCAAGTGACTGGCTCAGATCATTCGAGGCACAAATTCGAATGGTGACAGATATTGAAGCCCTAAAAATGCGAGCATTCGAGGGAGCTCTACAAGGGAAGGCATAGGCATGGCTTGGAAGGGTCCCCCGTGGATCCATAGGCAGTTGGGAAGTGTTGAGGGAAAAATTCCTTGAAGAATTTGGCACTGCTGGACCAACACCTAAAAACCGATTCGATCTCGCTAAAGTCAAGCAAGGCGAGCATGAGTCTTATGGAAGCTACTTGAAAAGGTTTGAGGAGACTCTTGACCAAGTGACCGCAACCAGTGATCCCGAGATTACTTTCTGTTATCTAAACAACATGAGAGCAGGGCCACTGAAGACAATGTTGGCTATGAACCCGGGAGCCTCCAAGGCTGAGCTGCTAGCAAGTTCCCATCTGTTTTGTTCGACCGAGACTGTTCGAGCGGACAAAAATAAGAACAAAGACAAGGCCAGACGGCCACGCCACCGACCAGACCAGAGGGCAGAATCGTCGCAGAGATAGGCGAAGATCATCTACTCCTGGACAAAGGCTATTTAGAGAAGCTCAGTTTACCCCGCTAAACACAACGCGGGAGAACATCATGCTCCAAGTTGGAGATGCTCTGCCTGTCCCATATCCTCTGGATCCTGAGCTCGCCCATACTAGGGATCCCAACAAGTACTGCGACTACCACCATGGCACCGGGCACACCACCGAGGAATGCGTAGTACTGAAACGGGAGATACAAAAACTCATAAACGCGGGCAAATTGAACCGCTTCAAGAAAAATCAGGGCGACGGGAACAATGCGGACAACGACAGACAAGAAAGACCTCCAAGAGGAAGAGGTGGCCAGGCCCCTCAGATTCGAGGAGTGGTTAACATGATCCAGGAAGAGCTTCCATCCAACACACAACTTGGGAAGCACATATATTCACTCTCCAGAGCGGTAAACTCTCCAGCCGTACAGCGAGCAGGGGAACCCAACATCTTTTTTACCCGCAGCGAGTTAGCGAGTACCCCTCTAGCTTCCGAGCAACCGCTAGTCATCTCCTGTCTGGTAAACGCATGGCAAGTCCACAGGGTTCTGCTCGACACAGGTGCGTGCAGAGATATCATGTACTATTCCTGTTTTAAAGAGTTAGAGTTAGCAGATGCCCGGCTGCAACCCTACCTTGGAAAACTGGAAGGGTTCACCAATCACCAAGTGGGCGTAAAAGGGACCATCGAGCTAGAAGTGTTCATGGGAGATGGGGCACAAACCCGAACTGAGATGATCACTTTCCTGGTGATCGACCTCAAATCAGCGTACAATTGCATCCTGGGCGCGCCGGCCATGGCCAAATTTCAAATGGTCACCTCGATACCTCACCAAAAGGCAAAATTTTACACAGAGGATGGAGTGGGTATACTGAATAGCAAGCCTCGGGCAATGTGGGAGTATGTCAGAGACTCCCAAAAGAAAAAGCAGAAACTGATTGTGGACATTCCCGATCAGACAACCGCAGAGAAAGAGGTACCCGACACTACAATGGTTACCACCTCCATAAACTGCATAGATATCGAGCAAAAGCTGGAAGCAGACGACCCCGTGGACACAGACGAGCCCGTGCAAGCCCCACCCCCAGCTGATTCCAGGCGTAAGGCAAAGCGCCCAAAGACACAAGATATTGAGATGGATACCCTGCAAGTACGGGATGAGCCCGATATCCAACCTGAGGGCGAGCTGGAAGAAATTATCATCAATCCCTCCTACCCCGAGCAGAAAATCAAAATCGGGAAGGCCATGCCTCCCGAGGCTCGGGAAAGGCTGATTGACCTGTTGAAGAACAGTCTGGATGTATTTGCCTGGACTGTCGAAGACATGCAAGGGATCAGCGAGGACGTTGCGCGCCATGACTTGAATGTTGACCCCACATTCCGACTCCACCCAAAGGCCCGAGGCAATACTCCCTGAAAAGTGCCGCCATCCGGTATAGAAAAGCTCATGAAGGCAGACATCATCGAGGAAATACAGTACCCGACCTGGCTAGCAAACGTGGTAATGGTCAGGAAAGCAAACGACAAGTGGCGAATGTGCGTTGACTTCACAAACCTCAATAAAGCCTGCCCGAAAGACTGTTACCCGCTGCCACGAATTGACATGCTCGTGGACTCCATTGCCGGTTTCGAGATGCTCAGCTTCCTGGATGCATACTCAGGGTATCACCAAGTTAGGATGAATACGCAAGACAAAGCTAAAACAGCCTTCCGGGCAGCAGGGGGCCTATACTGCTACAAAATGATGCCATTCGGGCTGAAGAATGCAGGGGCAACCTATCAGCGTATGGTCAACAAAGTCTTCGGCTCGCAGCTCGGAAGGAACATGGAAGCGTACATTGATGACATGGTCATCAAAACAAAAGGCCGCGACCACACTTCGACTTGGCGTAAACATTTGCCAATCTACGAAAACATAACATGAAGCTTAATCCGGGCAAATGCGCTTTCGGGGTTCGAGCAGGAAAATTCCTCGGGTTTATGGTCAACCAGCGCGGTATAGAAGCAAACCCAGAGAAGATCCAGGCCCTGCTCGACATGGAGCAGCCCTACTGCATTAAGCACATACAACGACTGAACGGAAGAATAATTGCCCTTGGCCGCTTCATCTCCCGGTCAGCGGAGAAATGCCTCCCGTTCTTCAAAATCTTGCGCGGCAACAAGGGATTCGAGTGGAATGCTGACTGCACCAGAGCCCTCGAGCAGCTCAGGGAATACTTGGGCAAACCACCCCTCCTCGCCAGCCCCGCCTGAGAACCGTCAGATACTAGCGGCCACTGCACTGGCCGTGGCCGCTGTTTTGGTTAGGGAAGAATTAGACATTCAAAAACCTGTGTACTATGTATCCAAAGCCCTCAGCCCTGTCGAGGGTCGTTATTTTAATGCAGAAAAATTAGCTTACTCGCTTGTCATAGCTGCCCGGAAATTAAGGGCTTACTTTTCTGCACATGTAATCATAGTATACACAGATGCACCACTGCGCAAGATCCTTCACAAGCCTGACTCATCGGGCAGATTACTCAACTGGGCGATAGAGCTCACCGAATTCCACATCGACTACCTGCCTAGGCGAGCAATCAAGGCCCAGGCATTAGCTGATTTTCTGGTCGAAACAAGCTTCACCCAGCAAGAAGAGCCTGAGAATCAGCGGACAAACGAGCCCGAGCAAGAACAGCTGCCACAACCCCGACCTACTTACTGTTGGGATTTATATGTTGATGGAGCAGCGAGCAAGGTTGGGAGCGGAGCTGGCATCCTTCTCATAGCTCCCGACCAGGTCACAGAATTTGAGCTAGCATTACGATTCAAGTTCCCCGCCTCTAACAACGTGGCCGAGTACGCAAGAATCGCCGGTCTCGAACTAGCAGCAGACATGGGAATTGATACGATCACAGTGTACTCGGATTCTCAACTGGTTGTGAACCAAGTCCAGGGGGAATACATGGTACATCACCCCACACTAGTCAAGTACTGCGAGCTTGTCAAAGGAATTTTGAAAAATTTCAAGTTCTGGGAAATAATCAGAATTGACCGAGCAGACAACATGCGAGCAGACTATCTATCTAAGATCGCTGAAGAAAGCTTATCACTATTGAATCCTTCAGTAATGATCGAGCACCTAGATACTCCGCTATCGATAGACTGCTGGTAACAGGTAATGGACATCGAGCCGCGGCCAGAATTGGATTGACGACATAAAGACTACATCGAGCAAGGGATCCTACCCGCCGACAAGGTCAAGGCCACCACAAAGAAGCCGGGCCCTGCCGGATACTCTGTAGTAGGGGAATTTGCATGCGATCTAAGGTCGGACTCAATGCGCCGCGTACTCCCCTTTAACTAATCAAGGTGTCCTATGAAGTACATGAGGGAGAATGGGTGGCAGGCTATCCGCACCCGCGCCAGCGTAAAGAGTATTACGCGCAGGATACTACTGGATAACCCTCAGAAGGGATGCAGAGAAATACGTCCGTGAATGTGACAAGTGCCAAAGATATGCGGACATACCGAGACTTCCATCGACCACACAAACCCCAGTCGTTGCGGCCTGGCCCTTCGATATGTGGGGGATTGACCTGATCGGACCGTTTCCACTCGCACAAGGCAAGTATAAGTATGCAGTTGTCACCATTGATTACTTCACGAAATGGATAGAAGCAAAGCCTCCGCCAAGATCACGTACAAATGTCATCAAGTTCGCCCACGATCAAGTGTGGTGTAGATTTGCCTCCGCGCGGCAATTGTATCCGACCATGGCACACGCTTCTCGACGGGATTTAGCCGAGAATGCTTTGCTCGCTAGAGTTAAGCATTGGCAATCTTTCGTGGCCTACCTCGAGGGAAGCAGCGGCCGAAGCAGGCTGAAACAAACAGCCTCGCACGCGCTCAAGAGAAATCTGGAAGCGGCGAGCAGGAAATGGGCCGAGGAGCCGCCATCGCCTTTATGGGCAATGTCGAACTATGCAGACGCGGTCCAACAGGGGAAACCCCATTCGCTCTCACTTACGGATCAGAGGCAATGATTCCAGTTGAAATGGCTTTGCCCAGCTATTGAGTCTCCCACTACAGCGAACAAAACAACGAGCTTGCGCGATAAACCTTGACCTCCTAGAAGAAAGAAGGCTGGATGCCCGGCTGGAATGGTCAAGCTACAAACAATGCAAAAGCCCATCATGACAAAAAGGTCGAGGCGAGCCTTCATGGTTGGTGACTGGTACTCGTAAAGATTGAGGACCTGAAATTTAATGGGGAAAGCTATCACCCAATCAAGGACCTTCATGTCAGTATTATCGAGAGGGCACACTGGACCAACACCCATGCATGCATCCTGAAAAAAAATAATCCGTAGAGTCGATCTTCCTTACAT
>JABEVN020004082.1:0-15649 GCA_013146195.2 Codonopsis lanceolata | reverse complement strand
GAGGCAAACAAGGTAGCCGAGTAGCTTGGCTAATCTAGCCTGTGACTCGTTCGGATATGGTCTTCCACGATATATGTCGGCTTTCCCTGTCCTTCAGAGGTCTCATTTTGTTAGATGCTAGTAACACTCCTTATTGTTAGAATTTTCTTAATTTTATCCTCTTGTATCTCTCTTTCGAGGTTAGGCTCCTCTGTCCCTCCCATTTATGGCAAGGCGGTTGTCCCTCTCAAGTTTGTACTTCTTTAATTTTAATAAAATTCCTGCGTGCCGCCTCGCTTTCCTAAAAAAAAAAAAAAAAATATTCACGATAAGGCGAGCAATTAACTCACACACGGGGATTGAAACCAAAAGCCCATAAAGCCTCCATAAGAAAAGGCCATTCAAGTCGATCATAAGCCTTGGACATGTCAATTTGAAAGCTACATTCCACTCCCAGAACCTTGCTTTGTCCAATTTTACTAATCAACTCACGAGCTAAAGCCACATTTTCATGAATAGCCTTGCCTTTGACAAAACCTGATTGTTCCAAAGATATGATCTTAGGCATAATATCCACCATCCGATTAGCCAAAATCTTCGAAATAATCTTGCACGTAAAGTTACATAAACTAATAGGGCGAAGATAATCTTGGAAACAACCACTTGCCTAGTGATCTACCAGAAGGCACCCAATAGGGAGTGTAACAAGAATCGAGAAGATGGTTGTTTGGCATGCGACTCATGGCAAAGATGCCCGTATATTGAGGAACAACTCTCCCAACCGCCCGGCCAAAACCAAGCAAGCCGATGGGATGCCCGTAAGTAATCAACGAGCAACAAGCTCATGCACAATATTCTAAAGGGTCAACTTAATCGGTAATGAGAGAATGGTCAGAGCAGCCAGGCAAACCTCTGAACAACAAGCTACTGCCCTACATGTACAACCGGGCTACCACAACAAGATGTATGCGCTCAACCAACAACTGCTCGCCTTGGGCCATGCCCCGGTGCCATTGGTTAAGTTCAATTTACCCACTCCCAGTACCTCCGTGATTGTTGGCGGTGGCCAGGTTCCATAATAGTTACCTGCTCCGAATAGACGACTTGCATCTGTCGTTCAAATAACGTCATATCGAGAGGCTCACGAGCAAAGGAGAAATGATCGGTGGAAAGCCAAAAGCAGGCCGCGGAATCAATCCATCATCACGATCGCGTTGAAGCCTATTATGATCCAACTTACTATCCCACCTCAGTCAGATATTCCTCTCATGCATCTTGCTCACTGATCGATGTTTTATTTTAATCTTTTTCCTTACAAGTGGACAAGACTATTATAGAATAGTATTGGAAGCAAGGGTCGAACCCACAGAGACAAGAGATCACGAACAGTACAATTTATTGATAGCAAATTATTAATCTAAAGGGGTTTTTATAATTATTTTATTCTAAACTACTATTGATATTTAGGTGTTTAACTAATTAGCAGTAATTACAGTTATGAAGATCGTATGGTGAGTGGCAATCTAGGATTCGGGTTTCACTTGTATCTCCTTTATGTTTAATTCATAATAATTATCATTCAATTTCTTGGGTTCGTTCACTAAAGATAGATATAGTCTCATTGAACTATTGGTTCACCTCATCCCCATAACATTCATCCATTCTATATCCTAAGCACAAGAACAAGTAATCTATACGTCACCTAGATTATGATCTATCATCACCTAGATCATGTATGAACTGGCCTAACTTATCACTCTCGTGCATCGATAGGTCCAATTTATTGTGATGGTGAGCCAGTGTACGACATATGCACATTGGTCATGCAGTTATCCGCACCTCTAGGCCTTAATTATTTGCGATTACATTCATTTGTTCAAAGCAAAATAATAGAGGGATTGATAAACACCACAATCAACAAGAATTGAATGAACATATATATATGAATTAAAACATAAATTCGATACAAGTTACCTCCCACCTCCTAGATTATGGATGATTTAGTTCATCATAGACAATGAACAAACACATGGAGATGAGCGGAAACATGATTTGATCTTCAATATAATGCTAACGCGAGCAAGATTACCCGGTCGTATCAAGTAATAAAGTTTGAAGTACGAGTCGATCCCACGAGGATAGAGCTAGAAATAAATCATAAGTACTAAAATTGGGCACACCTAATTTTATCTAAGCTAACGGAAATTAGATTTAAAATAAAAATAAAATAAACAAAATAAATGCAAGAAAATAAACTAAATTAACGCGACAGTGAAATGGCGGCAACATCAAATCAAGGTTAAAAAGGTAGGATTATGATATTTCTAGTCTAGCCAATGTCTAATTTAACTCTCTCTATTTTTCTTAACTCAAATTTTCGGTAGTCGGGTGCGCACTAATATTTTCTACTTCGCCACGTATAGAAAACCTAACTATCACTCATCCTGCTACGGGCTCATATCCTCGCAACACATAGCCTAGGGGAGAAAATAGCCGCGTGGTAGATCAAACACCCAATGACTATCTACGGCCTTCGACAATCGGTGTGCCTTAGAGACGTAAACAATTATCACGATTTTCGGAATAATAGGAAGGGCTTTCGCTTCGTATCCTATCATTCTAGGGTTCAATTAATGATTCTTGACTTCATTAAAAGCATTAAGCACACAATGATAATAACCAAAAATATATGAGTAATACATCAAATAGAGAGAAATTAAATTAAAACATCATATTCAACATAGATAATAATCACAATCCAAAAATATATTTAGCTCATCATCAAGGTATCAAAATAAATGCAAAGTTTCCCCAAAAATTACAACATTAAAATAATTAAAGAGATGTAAGAATTAAACCAATTAATGTTGCAATCTTTGGTTGACTTCACTTCATCTTGCTCCCTTGATCCTTGATTTGATGCTCCAAGCCTTCAAAATGGATGCATTTTTGATTTTGGTGGAGAGATGGAGAGTGGATGAAATGGAATTGGGGAGAGTTTTAGGGCTAATGCCCTAAAACCTGAAGGCTCTGCTTCCTGAATCTCACTGTCTTCGAAAATAGCCGGCTGGAAGGAAGAAAAACAAAGGCCACAAGAGCAGGGGCAAAAAGGGGAGAGGATATAATTTTTAGGGGCAAAAAGGAGAAGAAAAGGGGGCTTGGGTCGCGCTGGGGCAGGGCTGAACCAAGGAGGTGGAGCGCGGGCTGATCCAGGTAAAGTGGGCTGATAAATGAGAGGAAGAATGGGCTGAATTGTGGGCGTGATGGGCTGGATGGTCGCGGGTTGGATCTGGATCCGAATGTCAGGACGCGCGGGTCGCTGCTGGTGGAGGCGGGTGACGTGGCGCGCTGAGATGAAGACAACGCATTAATGAAATGCGACTTTCATATAATTGCGCCGGTGCCCCTGCCTTCTTGAATGCGGCTGTCGAAGACCCTATGCCCCAGAACTTTGCAATTTAGTCCTCATGCTTGCATTAAGTTACGTTAGCTTGTCGCATAGAAAATCTTAACGAAACTTAACGGCAAGCATCAAAACTTAACATTAATGCCCGGAATTGCCTCGATTTGCAAATATTGAGCCGTAAAACCTTGAATATGATTGAGATACCTACATGAAGCATAAAATACATAAAAATAGTATCTCAAATGCAATAAATTATTAACCAAAGCTCAAAATTAATCAATAAAAATTCCGAAAACTAATGAAAATAATAGAAAATTAAAAGCTTATCAAATACTTGAGATTACACAATCTAACTATGTTATACAACCTAAAAACTATCTAAAATCTCTACAAAACTGTTTCCAGCCGTTTTTCTATATATAAGGCTTTGGCATCCGACTTCTATTTATACCCGGGAGTTGTAATCCAATCGAATCACTTGTGAAAATATGATTTCTTCAAGCATTCGACTACCTGCGGTCGCAAGCTTAAGGTCTCAATTTTTCGGCCCTTGATTTCTTGCTTCTTCATGTTACTGCCCACCTTGCGGGGGCAAAGTCTGAGTACCTTGCGACCGCAAGGTCTCCAGATTGAACTTCCTTCGTTTCTTCTTCATTTTTCATCTTGGGCCCTTCTTGGAATTTGCATATAAAACCCTGGAGTTTTGCATATTTTCACTAAAAACCCTGAAACTTACAAAACTCACCGAAAACACATATCAATAGCCAAAAGCCTCGTGAAATAACATAATTTAAGTCATAGAAGCATATGAAATCGACGTATAAAATACATCGATCAAATACCCCCAAACTTAAACTTTGCACGTCCACGAGTAAACAACACATATAAAAACAAAAGCATATAAATAACAATTAACAAAAATGAAAATCTTTTTGGAGGGTGACACTATTTACACTCCTCTATAAACCCACAAACTCAAGGAGACTCTTTCGAGTGACTCGACTAAACAGATAAATAAAAAAAACTAAGCTTAACCAAAAACATAAAATCTTTTTGGCTCCAACCTCAAGTTATGAAAGTATGGCATACAAAGCAATCTCAGTACGATGCTAACCACATATATGCAGGATTAGTCACATAAAACCAACTGATCTTTTCTTAAAACTGCTACTACTTTTAATTTCTCCGTCTGTGTGTGATCACCAGTCTTAGAAAATATCTTAACTAAAACATTTTTATTAAGCTAAACACCACATTCATATGAAAATCAAAGTTTAATTAAAAATCACGCATCGTGAATTATGAGATCTACCATCCAAACCCGGTCTATTACAGAAAGAAAGGTCCCAAATATTTCAAAAACTTATACATCAATCCCATGCACTTCTATGTATGACATACAATGCTCGCTTACCCCAATGACTTGTAATAGCTAAGATTATGCTAACACAGTGAGCTTTAAGGTGAATAATAATGAACATGAAGTTTTTTTTGATCAATTCCATATGACTCACTTGACAGTTAAAACAACACAAGCATTGGCAAGAAGATCATTAGGTCTTTATTTAGCTTGTAATATAAGGCCAAGGTGATGGGGGATTTGATGGAAAGGGATTGGAATTCAAAGTGAGAGAGTAAGACTACCCTTTATCCCTCATACTTCCAAGCAAAAGGAAGTTTTCCCTATTTAGGCTAGGACCTGCAAAGGCTACAAGTAGGGGTGCTTTTCGTTACTTTTCACTTTTCTTCTTTCCCGCCCCCCAAACTTGTTTTGGGCACTAAATACTTCTAAAAATATCTCATCATTTTTCTCAGCAGAATTTTTCTAACATATTTTCTTTTGAAAGCTATGCTTCCATTTGAATCTTTGTTGCACTCTTCTTCTTCCGTTTTATTTTTGGTCGATACATAATTTTTTTCTTTTCTTTTCTTTTTCTATTTTTTTTCGACAACGAAAAGAAGAAGTCTTCAGAAAAATCGCCTAACTGAAAAGAAATGGTCCTCATAAATCAAATTCCCACCCACTTCCTACTCTCTCAAAGGGTAGGCTAAAAGTGTATAGGCTTTTAGGGTTAAGTTATTGTGGGTAATAGAAACGATGTCGAATGGGGGTTTAATAGTGTGCTTAGCACACTCCATTCTTTTTCATTAGGCTCAAAGGGGACACTAGGGATATTTTAAGTATAGGTCAGGGAATATTTAGGCTTTAACGATCCAAAGATGACCTAAGTCATTTCTTAATGCCAAATGCTTATGTAGTTTCTAAAGCAAGTAAGACACACAAAATATCATATCAACTATGGGAATTGTGGGGTTGAATGTTTAGCATCACTGGATTTCACATAAGCATTCGCTAATACATATGGTAGGGACAATTGAGACTAACATGCAGACATGGTTCGAAAGTGTGCTTGAGATATATAAATGAGAAAAATCCAAGGGATCTAACTAACATGCAATTGACCCTAAGTCACAATTTAATGCAACAATTATGTTCGAATGGCTATGCATCATATTCTTGTGCATATCTAGTTGTAATGAAGTAGGTGCTATAAACTTTATAAAGCTATTCTAATCAATCCATAACTAAGACTGGTGTGGGTGCATGAAGAATTTGGAGAAAAGAAAAAGTTTCACAAAATTAAGTAAATTCCAGAAGGATCTACGGACTAGCTATGCGGTTCATTGCATTAACTCCTCATTGACTACGACTAGCATTACCACACCTAAACTCGAGGATGAAAATTTTGAAATATTTTATTTTTTTGATTTTTTTATAAGAAAATTGGAGATGTTGATGACACAATTGATGATGGGTTCCCACGAGAGGAATCCACGAGCATCCAATGTGAGTGTATTCTGGTCAAGGCAACACCTCCGAAAATAAGAAAAAATTAAAAACAGGAAAAGCGGGTGAAGAGTTAAATGGTCATCGAGAAAAGAAAAATTTCTTCACCCAAAAAACATAGCCTAACTTCATTCCTCCTTAGGCTAGGACCTGCTAAGACTTTGGGCTTAGAATCCCCCCCCCAACTTAATTTCTATTTTGTCCTCAAAATTGAGGAACATATGAGAGGATTGATGGGGATGGACAAATATAAAAAGGACGTAGCAGGCCCACCTAACGAAAGAGGATGGAACTTGGGCCTCGACTCACGGTGAGTTGGGTAGAAATAACGAATGAGGAAGAAACTCGGGGATCGTGCCAGGTGGCAGCCCATACAGGTTGGAGACATTTTGTCCCACGGTGTTAATCCAACCGAAAAATTGAGTCTGGTCGGCACGCATTTGTGCCAACTGCTGACTCACCATATCAGTTTGGAGGACAGCTTCCTCCAACCTGTTGGAGATCTCCACAAGTGGGTCCTCCTCCTCCTCTTCGGGTTCCTCCCCATGAGGAACCCTCACTCTCGGATTCTGCTGGTGCTCAAATAAAATGGCCCTAGTAATGACCGGACCAGCCTTAAGCCTCTCCGTGTGTCTGGGCCATCTCACGCCTGCCCTCCTACACAACTCAATGATCAAATGCGGGAACGCGAACCCCGCATTCGTGGCACCTCTAATAAGGGTCTCGATTTGGCCGTTGATCAGACGGCCGACATCAACAGACCCACCGGTCATAATGGTGTAGGTCAGGACAGCCTTAGCCCAAGTCACCGTATGTTGGTGACTGGAGGGCATGAGACGACCACAAATAAATTTGAACACGGGCTTGGCCGTGTTCAGAAGGAAGGACTCCTCCATGGTGCGTGGACCGTAGGGTGGATTACGGTTTTGGGTCCATACAACACCAGGGAGGGCGATGGTCGCATTGACCACCTCGAGAGGGACAGGGGTATGGAGGTGCGTGCTATAATGATCAGCACCATCCACAAAGTTGGATGTGCCGTAATATTCGTTAATGCTTTGGGACGAAAAGTGTACAATAACGTCCCTAATATTAACGGTGTCTAAAACACCCCCATCTACGCCAATGCGGCCATTGACATAGAACTCGCGGACAATAGGCACGACATCCTTGTCCGGAGGGTCGGTCAATAACCCCCACCTACGGGCCGTAAAGTTGGGACGGAGGCCAAATTCTTCAGCCTTAAATCCCCTCTCGGGAACCAAGGACTTGAAGAGTTTGGCCGCATATTTTTCAAAGGCCTCGTAGGAAACAAATCGGGTATGGTCATAATTTGGTTCCTCCTCCTGAACAGGGCAGGAGGAAGAAGCACCGGTATTTCTACGTTTTTAGAACATTTTGTTTTTGAGCAAAAATTAATATTTAACAATTAAAAATGTATTTTCAAAATTTTAAAATTAAAATTGTTTCCTAAAGCATGCATGAAAGAACACAAGTAGCTAGGATTCTCCAAATTGCCTAATGCAGTTTCCAATGTAGCTTGTGAAAAAGCTACAATGGAAGTCACAATAGACAGAAAAATCAAAACAGCGGAAGACTTTAAAATAAAGCACGAAAATAAGCACAAAAGTTTACCAAACAATCTACAAGCCTATGCTTGTAGATCTAGCCTCATGGCCAAAAAGATTTCACTAAAAAGGATGAATCGTTTTACAAAAACTATGTGAAATCACAAAACAAAACACTCTCACAAGACAACAAGTCTTGGAGAGCAAAACACCCACAGAAAAACATGTATAGAAAACGTGGGAAGAAACGAATAGCTTCCTAAAATCAGCTAGGAAGTCAAAACAGTTCCAGCACTTCAATGTCGCTTCCAATGTTATAACATCCGAAGTCACATTCAAAAACTGCTGCACATCTGAAACTGAAATCAGATTCTGAACTTCTGAAATTTCTGAATTTGCTGCTCTGAATCAGCTCTCTTCTCTCTCAGTTCGTATGTTTAGCCGTTGCCCTTGTCTTCTATTTATAATGTTGAGGAAACCTACACACAAAGAACGAATCCATCTCCAAGAAGGACAAGGATTAGAATTGGAAATAAAAGAAACTTCCTTAATTTCCAGATTTTCTTACCATACCAAATAGGATTCTAAGGCACGGTTTCATGAAGGAATTTCACCAAGATTTTGTTTCCAAAAACAACACTAAGATTTAGGTCCAAGAAATCAACAAATCTTTAGGAATATTTTGTTTCCAAAAATGACAAAAACTTAAGGACCAAGGAAAACAAAATCTAATTAAAGATTTAGTTACCAAAAATGCCACACTTGTCAAATATGTATTTTACCAAGAAAGGAGAAACAAAAATAAAATAGGTCATGCCTATTTTACCCTTACAATCTCCCCCTTTGTTGAGTTTTTCTGGTCAAATCAAATGACAAGTGTTTATTCAACACCAATCAAAACATCTAACCTGCATTGGTTAGAAAATCACATCTCCCCTTGAATTTGTGCAAGGTATAAAATCAGAAATTATTTACAAGCACAAATCAGAATATACCAATGATGCAATCACCACAAACACTTGATCTCTTAATTTTTTTTGCCTAGCTTTTAGTAATCGTGTTTTTAGGCATAAAATTTTAGGACATGCATTGTTGGTAAGGATATCAGCTTGGTGAAATTTTGTCCTAATATAAACTGTGCAAATCAATTTCCAAAAATCTCCATGTTGAAAAATATTTCGTGGTTGTCTAATTTTTGTGTGGAACTAAGAGGTTTTGAATATGGATATGATGTGCTCAGTTATTGCTAGGGGTGTGATCACGGCATGGTGAACACTTCATTGTGTTTTTCAAAATCTTTGGTTTTTGAGAATTCCTAAAAGATTGTTTATCCCTCTTCCTTTTCCGGTCAAATAGGGGGAGAGAGATCAAGTGTTTCTGGTGATGGTGATGAATCTCATAAACTGTTCATGTTTGTTTTGTATGCATGTGCTTGCATCATTGGTATATTCTGATTTGTGCTTGTAAATGATTTCTGATTTCATACCTAGCACAAATTCAGGGGGAGATGTGTTTTTCTAACCAATGTAGGTTAGATGGTTTTGGTTGGTGTTGAATAAACACTTGTCTTTTGATTTGACCAGAAAGGTTCAACAAAGGGGGAGATTGTAAGGGCAAAATAGGCATGACATATTTTGGTCTTGTTTTCACCTTTCTTGGTCATAAAGTTTTGGTGGATTTTTGGTAACAAAATCTTTAGTTGCATTTTTGGAAACATAATTTTCCTAAAGATTTTTGGTTTTCTTGATCCTAAAGTCTAGGAGTCATTTTTGGTAATAAAATATTTAATTAGATTTTGGTTTTTTTGGACCTAAATCTTAGGAGTTGTTTTTTGGTAACTAAATCTTTGTATAAATCCTACTCTAACCATGATTCTTGAGTTCTTTGATATTTGGTAATCAAATCCCATTAAATTGGTAAGTTGTTGATTTTTCCTTAATAACTAATCCTTTTCCTTGTAGTAGATGGACTGTTTTGCGTGTGTGTAGGAGATCACATAACTATAAATAAAGGTGCAAGGATTCGTTCTGTGAACAGAGCTTCAGAGAGAAAATAAAAGTCATACATGCGTGAGCGAGAGCAAGGAGTTCGAGGTTGTTTTCGATTTTTGGCGCACTGTCAATGTTATAACATTGGCGATCACATTGAAATCGGAAGCTTTGTCTTCCTGTTTAGTTTAAAGGAAGCTGATTTTGTTTCTTCCCACGTTTTGTTTAACCTGTTTATGTGGGGTTTTTGTTCTCCAAGATTCATTGTCTTGTGAGAATATTTTGCTAGTGATTTCACAAGTATTTTTGTGTAAAACGATTATTCTTTTAGTGAAATCTTTGTGGCCTTGAGGCTAGGTCTACAAGTATTAACTTGTAGATTGTTTGGTAAACTTTTGTGTTTATTTTCGTGC
The DNA here is from genome assembly GCA_013146195.2 of Codonopsis lanceolata. Taxonomy (NCBI): domain Eukaryota; kingdom Viridiplantae; phylum Streptophyta; class Magnoliopsida; order Asterales; family Campanulaceae; genus Codonopsis; species Codonopsis lanceolata. The sequence continues at coordinate 5,447 of JABEVN020004082.1, read as the reverse complement.
TTTATTTTAAAGTCTTCCGCTGTTTTGATTTTTCTCTCTATTGTGACTTCCATTGTAGCTTTTTTCACAAGCTACATTGGAAACTACATTAGGCAGTTTGGAGAATCCTAGCTATTTGTGTTCTTTCAATGCAATAATATATCTACGTTAAAAATATCTAACACCCTAGCATGCAAAAATTTTGACGTAAAAATTAAAGGGAGTGTTAGGATTACTTGTTAATTGCAGCTTTAGAATTGGAGAGTAGCCGGAGTGTTTGAGCTTCTTTACACCGGCAACAATGGAGTTCCTTCTTTTCTTCAAGCTTCTTCAAGCCTTCAATGGAGTTGAAAGAACACAAGTAGCTAGGATTCTTTAGAGAAACCAAAGTGATTTCCAATGTAGCTGTGATTGTAGCTACAATGGGAATCACAATGGAAGACAAAAACTAGTAGCAGCGGAAGAATAATTTAAAAAGAACACAAAACAGAAAAACTGAACTTAAGGTTTACCAAAAACAATCTACAAGTGAATACTTGTAGACCTATCCTCAAGGCCACAAAGATTTCACTAAAAGAATAATCGTTTTACACAAAAATACTTGTGAAATTACTAACAAAATATTCTCACAAGACAATGAATCTTGGAGAACAAAAACCCCACATAAATAGGTTACACAAAACGTGGGAAGAAACAAAATCAGCTTCCTAAACTGAAATAGGAAGACAAGACAGTTTTTCAGATTTTCAATGTGACTGCCAATGTTGTAACATGATCGACCTCCAACCATCGTGCTTCGGTTTGGAAAACCGCTCGCTCACAGATGTATGGCTTTTATTCTCTCTCTAAAGCTCTACAAAAAACCGTATCCTTGCTCCTGAATATATAGCTGTCCGATGCCCTACACAACACGCAAAAGAGACCAACTACTACAAGGAAAATGATTAGTAATAAGGAAATATTAACAACCTACCAATCTTGTAAGATTTTGTTACCAAATATGAAAGAAGTTAAGAATCTTGGTTTGACTAGGATTTATGCTAAGATTTAGTTACCAAATATGTTGCACCTGAAATCTAGTAAAGATTATGATAACAAAAATACCAAAACTAAATCTAATAAAAAAAAAAAAATTCCTAAATTAATACAAATTTAACAAAAATCTTATTTTGACCAAAAAGGTGAAACAAGTAAAAATAGGCATGGCCTATTTTACCCTTACAATCACCCCCTTTGTTGAGCATTTCTGGTCAAATCCAAAACAAGTGTTCCATAATCAAAGCATATGACTTCCTGCAAAGATTAGAGAGAATAATCCAAACAATCACTCCCTAAATATGTGTACTAATCATACATAATGGACATGCAATGAGAGTCAAATCAGCCAAGCAAAACCACCAACCAATCATAGTTTAGGAGTTACAGACCAGAATTACAAACTAAATCATGGAGCAATGTTAATGTTTAAAAAACAAGAACCAACAACCCAAATTTCCAACAACATAAGAATTCAACCACAGATATTTAAGAACCACAGTTTATAGAATCATGAAGCGACTTGATGAACAACTTGGATCGAGCTTCAACTTCTTCACCGCTGCAAATGAGGATCATCGGCCGGAGAGGAACTCCAGGAACACTTGCATCACCCCCTATTTGGCCAGAATGTAAGGCCAACCAGACTGTATACTTAGCAGCTAATGATGTAAGCAGTGTAGACTGTGTAGCCAGGATCTCCAACTGAGAGTTCACCATGGCTAGCTGTTCAGAAACAAAGGCCACATAAATAGGTGCAGTGGGGTGTGTAGACATGTCTAATGTAGCTACGTTGGGAGTAGCATTGATAGTAGTGGAGGCAGTTAGGAGAGAAAAACCAGGAACAGATGATACTGGGACCTATGGATGAATAAGAGGAAGGTTTACAAGCCTATCTCCCCTTAACAATTTGGCTGAAATATGGAGAGGTTCAAGAATAGGATACAGCCTAGTTGAAGCAGGAGGGGAATAGCCTTGGGAAACTAATATCTTATAGATCAAGGAAGGGAAAATTAAAGACCTCTTATCTCCTTCAGATTCAGCCAAAGAGGAGGTTTTTCTAAAAGCAAAGTAACCAAAATCAAATGGTTTATTTGTCCCAATCTGGTAAAGCACCTTAGCATGTTCTTCAGTAAGGGTGTTGGAGTTTGTGGTGGGTGACCAGTTTGCACAACAAACCTTATGCATGAAGGCATAGAGAGATGACAGTTGTGAAGTGCTAATTGATGTACCTTTGGCAGGCCATTTAGACAAGGTGCCACCAGTAACCTCAAAAACACACATGTTCAAATCAGAATTCATTTCAAAGGGGCCAGAAGCAGGAGTGTTCATCATGGTATTTATGACAGAAGAAGAAAAATCATACCATTTGCCTCTTACAAAAACTTTTTCAAATCGGGCATCAGAAGGTGAACAAATTTGTTTTTCAATGTTGGCATAAAATTCATATATAAGATCACGAAAATAAGGGGAAGCTGAAGAAAGTGTTCCTAGCAACCTTCTATCAGAGAAAAATGCAGTGAGGGTTTGTGCATTTAACTCAACAGATGGAATAATTCTTTCATCAACAATTTTTCGAGAAGTATTATATCGAATAGAAGCAGGTTTGGACACAAATTTAAATGAAAAGGGATTACCAACAGAAGAAACATCAGAAGCAGATGCCTTAGAACGTTTGGATGTAGCTGCATTAGTAGCTACATTGCCCGAAGACACACGGCTTCTTGTGATGCGAATAGGTACCTCTTTGGTGTCCTCACTATCTTCAGGTGTCAATTCTTTGCTTTCAACATTTTTATCGGAGCTATCATCGAATTCTGATGAAGTGGATGGACGGGGCATGTCTTCCGCCGGAGGCTGTGGGGATGGATCAGACTTGGAAGAAGTCACGTTCTTCAACTTAACCAAATAATCAGCCAAGGTGTTGTCTTCTTCGGAGAAATTTATGGACGCCGAAGGAGAATTTTCCTTAGAGGCAGATGACCCTTGAGCATGAACAGAGGAGTCTGGAGGAAACACAACGCGAGGTGACAGTATAGGATAGTCATCATCTTTGGATTCTTCTTCAATGGGAACAATTATGGGAGAGGCAGATTGATGGGTTGGTTTTTGAAGCACGGGTGTCAGACCTGTTGTCGAAATAAAATCTTCATCCTCAGGGTCGCTCTCAATAACCACAGATTCCTCAATAATTCCTGGGACAACTTTGTTTTTCTTAACAGCTTGAACATCTTCTACACTTGGATCTTCATAATTTGAGGGAATCCCTCTTCGCCGTTTTGATTTTCTGGTGCTAGGGTTACCGATTTGGGGTAACCCTGACAAATCTCCCGGATTATCCACATCAATGGCGTTGCCTTTTTCTCCATGAAGGATCATGGTCAGAGGTTCTGGTAAAGGTTGAGCTATTACAATAGTGGTATCATGATTTTCTGGTGAAGAAAGAGGGCTGGATGTAGCTTCATCGGAAGCTACATCAGAGGTTGGATTGGGTGTTGGGAATCCATGTGCAGATGAGGAAGATGCCACTTAGAGATTTAGGTGAAGAACACAAGAGAGATGATGAAAGAGAAAAGATTGGGAAGGAGGGATGATGCGCTCAAGTAATTTTCTACGAATTTAAGAAGAAAGCATGGGATAAGTGTTTCTTTCAATGTAACACCAGACTAAAAAAGCTCCTACTAACCCAGCTCATTCATCATAGGAATGTGAGGAGACCTAATCAACAAATCAAAATTCAAATTTTAGATAAAAAATCAAATATTAACCACTAATAGAGAAGTGATAAAAATCTCATTACATTGCAATGAGAAATAGGTGGAGGATTTAATGTGAGAAAATAACTACTAATTTGATTTCAAAATTTGAAATTTTACACAAATTTATCAAATATTTTGAGAATGCACGTTACATTTTAATTAACCAAGATTGCAACTACACAATTCAGCCAAACAGTAACCATAAACCAATTCAGAGCCTCGTGATGAACACATAGATTAGACAACCACATAAAATATCAACTTGGTGAACAATGGAACTGAGATTGCACTAATTTGTTTATGAAAACAAAAACATAAAGGGGATGATATTATCAATAACAATATGTCCTAGAAAATATGCCTATCATGTGCAGGAAAAAACAAGAGAAACAATGCAAGCACACACATGTGATATGTCTAGATCATCGAATGTAGTTCCCAATCTTAGCTACATTGGAAGACACATTCGCCAAAATTGTGATTTTATGTACACATTTTCATCTTATCTTCACCAAACCAGACAAAGACTCCCATAAATACCATAGGTACTTTATTTCCTATGAGAATAGCTTTACTTTATTTCAAGCATATTCAACACAAACCACTAGGAACCTTTCACACTATTTACCAAGGGTAGCAACTTAACTTATTGATCAACCCATGAAACCGAGATTCACAGCCCAAAAGAAAGATGCCACAACCTTGTCCATAGGTAGCTCTTTTCCGTTAGGTAGCTTTCACACTTTGTCAATTAAAGGGAGTCAATTTACTCAAGATCAACCCATGAAAGCCTAAGCTCCATAGTACTTTGACAAATTAAAGATCCCAAAAATTTCAAAAGGTAGCTCTTCCTTTGTGGTCAAAAGATTTTTCAATTTAAATACAATTTTAGGGAGATGGTGAGAGAATCGGAACAAGAAAATCACAACAGATATTGAATGCATATTCAAGTCAACAATCAAAGGTACTAGAACACAAAGAATGAAACTAGTGCCCCCTAAAAGACAATGCAAGATGCCCATATATAGATATATATATATATATATATATATATATATATATATATATATATATATATATGTATATATATATATATATGTATATATATATATATACATATATATATATATATATTTATATCAAAGAAGTGAGGGGTTACATGGCACACATACCGAGAGATTTCCTAAGATTTATGAATCTCTCAAAATCTAGACTTTGTGAAAATATCGTGAAGTTGATTTTCCTGTTCCCACATGTTCAATGCAAACAATGCCTTGTTCAACCAAGTCTTTAATAAAATGGTGTCTTATGTCTATGTGCTTAGTTCTAGAGTGTTGAGCTGGATTTTTAGCTATACTTATGGCACTTGTGTTGTCATAATACAAGGTTAATATATTGTTGTGTAAACCATAATCCTTGATCATTTGTTTCATTCATAAGAGTTGTGTACATCCACTACCAGCCAGCCTATATATCGGATTCAAACTGCTGATAGGCAACACAATTTTGTTTCTTTACTAAACCATGAAATCAAGTTATTTCCCAAATAAAAACATCCACCGGATGTGCTTCTCATGTCATCTACACTACCGAGCCCAATCGCATCACTAAATCCAACAAGATTGGTGTTTGTGTGTTTAGTATACCACAAACCCATGCCACAAGTCTCACTAA